>JAVQKC010118590.1:0-38353 GCA_036025475.1 Philypnodon macrostomus
ACAGTCACACCCGGTGGTGGTAAGCTACTTGTGTAGCCACAGCTGCCCTGGGGCACACTGACAGAGGGGGTGGCTGCCAGTCTGCGCCTACAGCCCCTCCAACCACCACCACAATCATTCATTCATTCACAAAATGAGTATGGCATCAGGTTATTAGGTTCAAAGTCTACCTAATAAAGTGGCACACACAAAAAGTAAAGCCAAGCCCAGGCACAAAAAAGGCAATCTCGGCACTGTGTTTCTATACACTACCCCCTGTAATAAATGAGAAGCAATAAAAGGATGAGTAAATATATTTATTTTCTCTCCATTTTCCTCATTAAGTGCAATTTCCCAAGCTGTGACATAAAGATTATTACTATGAGAGGAAATCTCTGCTATATCGTGAATGTGAAGGGCTGACATATTACCTTATATGTGGGGGTTTCTTGTGCTAAATATCACATGCCACCCTCTGACCTAAACCTGACTGCAATCGGGTCATTTACATATAAACATTTTACTGGGCTTCTACGGCCACACCGGGTCAGGGCATACACTGCGTATTAGCCATGAGCCAGGTGGTCCCAGTTTGGTTTTCTTCCACATATCCAGCATGGATTGGCAGAATTTCAGAGCTGCCCGTTACCATTTGGGTAAGACATGGTATGAGACGCAAGGGAGATATTTAGATATTACCTTTGTCATTGTATGTTTCTTTTAAGGATTTCTTTTTCATTACAAAGTCACTGGAAACACAAAGAAAACACATCATCATCAAAAAGAAAAACACTAGGAATGAAAGGGCTAATATAAACAACTGTAACTCCCCAGATGCCTGCATTTTAATAGAAAGTGGCACACAATGGAGGTATAAGGTATAAATATTAATTTCCTATTAACTCTAAATGTGGTCTTGAGAAAACTAAAACATTATTAAACCCACTCAGTATGGGTTTATATTACTAATCAGTTGTTAATTTGCTTTGGAATGAAAACGTGCCACACAAACAAATAAGTCCCACGTGATATCGACTTTCCTGTCACTTAATAAGAAACATAATACTAGATCGCAAAATAAAGCTACATTCCGGCTGAAGCTATTCTAAACCACTGTAGAAGTAACCATTAGATTTGTCGGTATTGAACATTGGTTTAGTAAATTGCTTCAACAAAAATGAACTGATGGCCATGGCTCTCAGTACAATGAATAACTCTAATAACCACCCAAACAGCAAAACCATCTCACTCTCTTCCATCACTACCTCAGAATCAGAACTATCCACATTTTCAGCAGCCAATACATTCTCACTAATGTAATCTGTAAGAAAACCTGGGGAAATGGTAGGTCTATTTAATAGCAGGGGGTATTAAAGACACACATACCTGTAATATAAAAATGCAGCATGCTCAGGTGTGAAGAACCCAAAGACAATCTACCTTCCTTCCTCTTTAGTAATTTCCTGAGCTCTCACACCTCATTGCCCCCTTGCCCCCTTCAAGTCATTCTCAATCTTATGGCCTTCCAACAAGTTTCCTCGCTGTAATTAGCGGAAGACGAGAACATAATCTTCATTTTACGTCTCATTTGAGTCCAAATGCCAGCGATCTTCACATCACTCACACATGTACACAAAGACACACACGAACACCCATACACACAAGACAGGCCCATTGATTTATTACGCTCATAATTCCCCACCTCATTTACTTGCATATGTGTACAGTCTAGCACGGCTGTAAAAAACACAATCTATTATGATGACTTTGTGCTTGACATATTGTCTAATAGTCAATTGAAGCAGTGGTCAATAATTGTCGTGGCTTAACTAGAAGCATCTGCAGTCGGACCCATTGATTTCTTCTGTGTTGTAAATTCCTTGTTATTTTTCCCCCCTTTTACATAAATATTGTATCTTCCTCAAGGGCCCAAGGTCTCTAGGCAACATCACAGCCACAGTAAGGAAACACACACAAATACGTCCACATATACAGTACACAATATCACATTGAACTACTCAATAGACTCGCACAAATGCTGGGTGACATATTTCTTTATCCTGTAGATAATGTTATTACAAATCGACTGTATGTAAGGAGGATGGAGAGCCATGAATCAATGTGACAACAGGCATATGGAGCAAAGCACAGTGTATGTATTATTGGCTCTTGTACTTAAATGTGCAAATAGCTCTCCACACGGGTGTTGACCCCATATACTTCCCTGTTTGACCTACCCGCACCAAAGTGAAAGGTCATTAGTCATATAGCTACTTCTAATTGGCCCGGCTGCCCCATTTTTTCCCATCTTGATGGTCTACTGTGTCTCTCATGACTTAAGACAATGTGGCATCTTTGTAGTAAGATGCTCTATGTTATGCAAAACAATGTAAATTGTTCAAATTAAAATGTAATGATCCCCCAGGAGAAAGTGTGTCACTACTATACACTATATAGATAGTTAAAATACAATGCAGCCAGTTGAATAATGGCCTGCGTCATACTAATGTTTGACTCACCTTCAAATAAATCACATGTTACAAAATTTACATAATATGAAAAGTGAGGGGGGTAATATAGGTTGGTAACTCTCAAGATATCCCATCCTAGTGTGCACTGAACAATGATGAAATTCAGTATAGGGTCAGGACAGTTGACACTATGTACATGTAAAGCTCTCTCTCTCTATATATATATATATTTATATATGTTCCCCTGTTGTTATGATAATGATGCAGTAAGGGAGAGCCAACCTGAGCTACATCAGAAGGTTGCGTATAGATTCAATGTTTAATTTATACATTTTAATGTAGATGAAATTACTATAGTCTAGCCTATCAAATTACATCATTTCATATCAACAAATTAAAAAACAGCTATAGTTACAGATGGTTTACCTAGATTTGTTCCCTCATCTTGGTATGCAGGATAGTCTCATCAAACTGAAAATGAAAAGTATATACTGGCCCCTACATTTAATTTCATACTGTAGCAATTTTATTTGAGCATACAAAGTTTTGCCTCTATTAAGTGTATTAAGTTTAAAATTGAGTTTTCAGTTGTTAACTTCTATATGACGATGTACAGAGATATTTCAGTATATGGAGGAGACTGGTTTCTTGAGAGGACGATGAGGCAATAGGAGAAAAGGACTGTGGGAATATATAAAAGAGGTGGGAGTTAGGGGCTGACAGGACACTGATGAAGTGAGACAGCAGTCATGTGTTAAATAACCTCTTCAGTCGCTTCTGCTCACGGTCCGCACAGGCTAACCTAAAAACATGATAGACAGGTAGAAGCTGACTATTCTCTTCGTCTTAACTTCAAGCTAAATGAAATCCACCTCCCTCCACCGCTTTGGGGAATACACCTGATACATGAAAAAAGTCCACAAGTAAGACAAAAAAAATCTTTCTACCATCGCCGTCTGTCCCACTGGCTAATCCTTCCGAATGACTGCCAAGCTCATTTCACAGCTACAAAGCCAAGTCTAATATGAATAATCAGCTTGCCCAGAGAAAGATTTCATTCTCATTAATTTCCATTTGTCAACATTTTTGTACACCTGTTTGTTCAAAGATGTGAGTGTGTGTTTGCTATGTGTGAACTAATCCTGTTCAAGCAAAAGTAACACCAAGATTTCTGCGCACACAATGATGGATTTTCATTTTAAAACTTGACTGTGTGCTTCTACAGACGACTATTACTACAGATTCTCAGTGAGTCGATAATAAATGGATAAAAGTGTCAAAGCCCAAGACTAGGTTCGGATGATTTCTTTTTATCTTTACTGATCTTCAACAACAACAATGTAAAAAATAACACAAGATTATCCATAGACTGTCCCCATACAATACCACTATTTAGGAGTCACTGGTTGCTGTGGCCCATCCCAGCTTCCTGAGGTGGGCTACATCCTGGACAAGCTAGTGGCTACAGATACACACTAACAGAGATGAATATTATTTTCATTTACTATAAGCAACTTCGCACATACACCTCCAATTATTAGTGGTGTATGGAAATCCATCTTTCAGGAGTGCTAACCACCAACCTGCCAAGGGGACTATACATACATATAAAATTGGGACTTATAGGACTTTATGATCTACGTGGGCTCACTGGACACATCTATACCCTGTCCGTCCTGGGAGTGGATCCCTCTATCATGTGGTTCTCCCTAAGGTTTCTCTTTGGTTTTTTTTGGGTTGCCCCTGACCACGATGGAGGGTCTAAGGACAGGGGGTGTCCTGGGACAGTCCTGTTGTTTGTGTGTTTATTGATTGTCTATTACCTTTGTTATTGTTTGCAATGACCTTGTTTATGGTTTACATACATCTCTTTCTGTGAAGCCCTCTGAGGCAACTTTGTTGTAATATAGGGCTATACAAATCAAATTGAATTGAAGTGAATTGAAATTGAAACTGATAGTACTTGCACGATGTGTGGTCAATCGCAGATGATCATCAGATTAGGGACATGTTATTACCACTCCAATTTCTTGTCTCATCATCAGTAAAACTACAGATGGAGCACCAGAAAAGTTACATAACACAGACAGACTTGATTATTTAAATGAGGTGTTTGTGATCATTTCTCTGTGCTCTATTTCTACAGTATAGGGTTGTAACATGTCCAAGTAAAGGATGCGCAGGGGACTGGAAGCAGCACAGAGCAGAGCCACTGTATCATGTGTGCCTGATATTTGTGGGTCAGGAGAGTAATGAAAACAAAAGATTATAATCCACAGATGTTATAAAGCACACATGAGCTGCACCCACCCATTCCTTCTCTCTCTTGCGTATTATTGCCATTACTTTTCCAGAGCAATATTCTTTTATAACCTATGCTTCCAGTCCTTCATCATTTTAATGATCTGTAAAAACAAATGGGCTTCATGTGCCACTTACAAGAAGGAATGGGTGAAGGGGGGTGGGGGCAGGCATTAATTGATTACATGATCAATTATGTGCGTCTGTGGGCAAGTGTAATTAAAGCCGGCCATATGTGCCTGGCCGATGTGACCAAATCCTTCACTGAGATGGCCGCACTAATGCCCACACTACCGCGGTTCAAATATGCAAATGTAGAGCTTTCCAGTAAATCACACATCTTTAACATGTCACTAAACAGGCACATTTTCACATATTGGCTTATCTGATAGTGGACATAGTTATTTAGCATTTTAATGTTATTTAATCCTTCAACGGTTTAGATTACTAGATTACATGAAGTGATCATAGTACAAGCAAAACTTAACTGAACCCTCGTATATAGAATTCAATTGGCTTGATCTTGCAATAATACAGAATTCAATCATAATCTCCACAATAGACTGATACAGCCCAAATGTAAATAATATACTATTTCTGTCCATTTCTGACTTTGTGCACTGTATATCTATCTGTCTGTGTAGACTGATTTTCACTGCATTGGTTGTGTATTTGTGTATAGGCCTAGAGACTAGAGACCTAGAGGCTGATAAAGACTTAAAGGTCAGGTGATGCCTCTCATTTCACCGTCTCTCCAGGTAATTACTCCAAGCACAGTTCAAGGCACAGTGTGCAACAGACGGCAGAAAAACCTGGTTGCGGGGGAAGATGCAAGACAAACGATGATTGTCTGCTCATCTGATTTGCAGTGTATCCCAGTGAGAGTAAACATATCCTTTGGTTAATAGTCAAGGCTGTAAAAATATTCAACTCAAAACACAATTTGAACTGATGTTGTGAGCATCCTGGCTCTTGGGAACCATAATGCAGGGGAACTGATCAATACTTCAGAGGCAGGGTACTGCAGTAAGGACACATGATAAAAAATAGCCTCTAAAGTCCAGACTTAGAGACATGAAGTAGGTCATTACAATAACGAAAGGCTGAAATGCATCAGAGTTGTATCAAGGCTATTGGATCAGATAAACAAGTTTATTTCTTTTTTCTCCTAAGGCTCAAATATATAATGACGACCTTGTGGGTGGCAAGTGTTGTTTTTTCAGTTTATTAAACATCTCAAAAGTTGTCTAAACTAATACATATTTTTTTCTCCAATAGCAGAAGATGTTTTCACAATGTTGATTATATAGCCTCATACAGAATGCATGCTGTGAAATCCTCCAAAGGCCAACAAACAAGCTGATCTAATTCAATCAAGGATGTGATGTGGTGCATACAAACTCAAACACGATGCACCACTATTATCTGTGGTTTATACTCATAGATATCAACAGTAAACACACACATACATGCAGCACAGTATGTGAAAAGCATAGTTCAAGCAATCTGAATATTCTCAGCTAGAGGACAATCTTATTCCCACAACCTCTTTGTTCTCTCCCCTTTATCCCATTCCTTACAACCCTCATGATCCGATCACGCCACAGAGCTTCAAAGCACACTCTAGGACTCCTGAATTGAAATAGATTTATATGTTCACTAACAGACAGTGAAAGACTACATACTCTAAAGGACTAAGATGAATATACAGTATGTTATGCTCTGGGGTAGAAGCTAACTGAATCAGCTTTTACATAAATCTTAGATACTCACTTTATTATGATACATAACGTTGGTGAATACACTGATACTGACATTCAACCAACTGCCAGCGGTATCAGAGGACAAGACATTACTTTTCTTTTATAATCCCTGTTAATCCCTTTGAGGTGGAAGCCACTAATTAATATAATGAAACAAGATAAAAGCATTCAACAATAATCTGGTGGTGTCTGGGAGTGTCAAGTTACCATATTGTGACATTAAAAAGTAAACATAAGTCCAAGGCCAAAACTGTAAACAGTGATTTCAAAATACATACTTTTATCTACTACAACACAACAAAAATACAAAGATGAAGCATACTAGTTTCTCTTTAAAAGTGAGACTGAAGTGCTTCTGTCGGTCTGAAGAGTTGTTTGTGACCCTGTCTTCACCCTGTGGGATTTTCAAGGACAGACAGCGGCCATGATGGGAAGGTAGAGCTCTGCTGCACCCTGATACAACTCTGACAGCTCCTTGTCATCCTGCAATCTAATCAGAGCCTTACTGCCCAATTAACCCTGTTAATCACTGTTATGGCTGACAAATGTGCAAATATTACACACACCTAACACCAGCCTGGAGATATCAACTGTCAGTATCAGCTGTCAGTGCCTCAACCTGACTGCATAGAAGTGACCATGCATGAAGGCAGTCTTGTCCATGTAAGTGCAATGGTGTGGAGACATGGAGTGTACACTTGTAGAAACTAATGACCTCATGACAAAAAAACAGAAGCTCAATTCTGACAGTTGCAGAGATATGTTAGAAACAAAACCTTCTGCGAACCACTGTTAAATTGAACAAAAATGCCGATCCATCACTTTCCTGGTTATACATTAGATTTATATCCACAGAGGAGCGGACCAATACACCATTAGCTGTGTAATTAGCTGGCCACTTGCTCAGTAAAGCCGGCAACGTACAGAAACACTATCTCAGCCACAATTAGCCAGTAAACTTTAATTAGCAGTGTGATGGAAGACAGAGAGGCAGAAAATCCTTTAGCAAATTCCTAGGCCTCCCACTCCCTCCCGACTCCTGACAAGAGTGTCCAAGTTGAGCTGCGTCTGCGTTTTGCTAAACAAATATGTGTGCAGGCCTGTGGTCTATACGGGCTTAAACTAACACAACTCAGCACTTACACAGACTGGAGATACAGCAAGTAGGTGGCACAGGGGGCTGGGCTGCAAAAAAAGAAGGAACATATACTGAAAATGACCAGTATGCACTTTATGTACTACAGAAACATCTATAGATATGACGCACTGACCACTTTCCTTTTAATATGTAGACCTATGTGTACCTAATAAATTGACCAGTTTGGAATGGTTGGCTGGCATGAGATTGGCTTGTCATTTATGTTGACTAGCAGTAGACTAGCTGAAGTAACCAGTGAGTAGTAGTGTGATAAGTATTGTCAAGTAAAAAATGCTCAGCTTTTAACATGGACTTTCTTTTGTATAACGGTGTATAAAATAACGTTCTAAACAAAGTTATCCTGGACCAAACAACTGAAGCCAGCCGATGACACAGCCCTGTCTGCCGTCACCACTGCGTCCGCAATGATTCATGGGAGAATTCATCCCGGAATGAGTCAGTGGGCAATAAATCACCTCCACTGCAACACATCTGCACGTGCCAAAATCCAGCCAACGCTCCTCCGTGGTGTGTGTCTGCTGAAAGGATGCCAGAGATCAAGAGGCGTGGTTGACCATATATCTCAGTGTGTTTTTTTAATTATTTAAACATCTATTGCAGTGATTCTCAAACTATGGTATAGGTACCAGTGGTGGCACATGGGGTCTTTCTCAGGAGTTTTTTGCAGTTAAATTTAGAGCCAGTTTGGTTCCTGTTTTAGTCCTATTCTGGTAGGGGCTTGGACTAGGGGTGTGTAATAGGGACATAAAAGATTATATTGGGATATGAAGTTATGACAATCTGCTAATCTGGGAAGATGGTTGAATCGTGCTTCAGTTTATTCATTTATTCTCTGCTCTTCACTCATTCATTCATTTTTATTGTAACAATGCCAGTGTTCATATTAATAAAAAAGTAAATAAATAGTATTTTGATGAGCATTGGATGTGATGTACATTCAACTCCTATCATGGACCACTGTTATTCCTGTGTTAGTCCTGGATTAAGCACAGTTTATTTCTGATTTTATTCTGAGTCTGAGTTTAGACCTGGTTTGTTTTCGGTTTTGTTTGTATTTGGTAATGCATCGATCACCATTTCATTTTATATGTAGACCAAATTTAAGCCAACAAAATCAGTAAATAGAGGCCTATATTTCTAAAGTGGAGAAACACTGCTCTATAGCGGATCCCTTATGTTGATTTTGTTCCAGATAAACCTATTTAATTTGTGACTAAGCCGTGAGTCATATTTAAAACATTATCGACACCCCAGTCTGCCACTCTCTCCTCTTCTTGTCCGTCATGCTTTGTAGAAGCTACTGTGTGCACCGTTAGAGCACAGCTGGCTTTAAAACAAGTTGCTTTTCCCATCTTTGAATGTGACACCGCTCAATTATTGGGTCTTTGTAACTCACAGCACAGCGGACAGTCCCTCAGCAGTGGGCCAGTCTTTAAGGCTACATATTTATCTCTGCATCGTTGACATCAGCAGCAGACACACAGGCACAGGGAGAAAGAGGGAGATAGAGGGAGATAGAGGGAAAAAGAGGGAGAAAGAGGGAGAAAGAGGGAGATCCAGGGAGAAAGAGGTAGATAGAGGGAAAAAGAGGGAGAAAGAGGGAGATAGAGGGAGAAAGAGGGAGAAAGCGGGAGATACAGGGAGATAAAGGGAGAAAGAGGGAGAAAGAAGGAGATAGAGTGAGAAAGAGGGAGATAGAGGGAGAAAGAAGGAGAAAGAGGGAGATAGAGGGAGAAAGAAGGAGATACAGGGAGAAAGAGTGAGAAAGAGGGAGATAGAGGGAGAAAGAGTGAGAAAGAGGGAGATAGAGGGAGATAGAGGGTGAAAGAGGGAGATAGAGGGAGAAAGAAGGAGAAAAGAGGAAAGAGGGAGAAAGGGAGATAGGGAGAGAAAGAGGGAGAAAGATGGAGATAGAGGGAGGACCCAAAGCCTTTAGTATTCAGGCTGTATCACCAAGTAACTATGTTAAGGAATAACTTATATTCACTGGATTTAATGTTTTAACTTACAAAAAATATATTGATGGGGCACAATAGACAGTATCAGGGAAATACCATGGTCAACTGGTTCAGAGTAGGTATTTCTGGATCTCTTCTCTGGGGTCCTCCAACCATCCAGATTGACAATTATTAAAGGGTCCAGGGTATACACAGCATATGTTGGGATAGACTCCAGCCACCTGCAATGCCTAACAAAAATGCATGTAAGAAAAAAACTGAGCAGCACCTTAGCATCAGAACCATCTCACTCTCCTCCATCACTAGCTCAGTAGTACAGCCATCTCACTCGCATCTATCTCCAACTCAGAACCATCTCACTCTTCTCCGTCACCACCAAACAGAACCAGAACATCTCGCTCTCCTCCATCACCACCTCAGCAGCAGAACCATCACACTTCCTATTACACCAGCCATATTTAGGGCCAAGGAGAAGATTTTCCATAAAAATCCACACAAACCTTAATTAGCTCAACATTCATTTGCCTGATTAATATATATAAGTCTTCAATGATTAAAATGGCTGAACGATCGGGCCCGGGTCTATTGCATTTCCCCCGCCTACCATGTGACCTTTTGTTTGAGTTTAGTTCCCCCAGAGTAGCTTTGATATTACTCACTAAGCCCTCTTTCACTCCACACACCATGTATTTTCCCAGCTGTTATTTTGTCCCATGTGTCACCTTTTCATCTATTTCAATTTCACTTTTCTTCATTCAGCATACACCTCCATTTTTCCACTTCAAGACCTTTCAGTGCTAAAAAAGGATGCATGTACTATATTTGTGAACGTGGCAGTAAGTATTTGAGGTGTGGGAAACGGGTGAAAGAAGATGGATGATGACACGCTGTGAATCATAGTGAGCCATGTAAAGTGCACAAGTGTAGGGCGACACAATCCTCACTACTTGGTTGTTATGGTTACTGTCAATGGATAAGTGCACCCGATACATATTTATTAATAAAACACAACTTGGCAGCCGCCCCAGAGAAAAAGTGGACAGAGAAGTAGAGACTCTGTTCTCTGCTTTCCACTACCCCCCGGTCTCCTGTCCACTTTTCTGGTTCTGGATTTTCGAAAATACCAAAGAAGAAGATTTTGTACCATTGCCCACATTATTTGTTCCCTGGAGATTGATCCAAAAAGTCTTATCAGGCCACATTTTTATCTGCCATTCTCCTAATCTGTGTGTGTATTTTGTTTCCTTATCTGTTGAGCTGTTGTCCGTCAGTCCCAATAGATAAAACACTGGATATCTATTTAAGACTATACGTTACTCCCAAGATAGAAAACTGTAGACTTCATTCATTGTCTATTGAGAAAACTACAGGCAAATATGGAGCCAGGATTCCAAAATATTACTTAATATATCAGACCTGTTGTTGTGACAATTTTGTCCTAGACACATTCCTCCACAGTTCTACAATCTGTTATTTATTAGCTCTAAATAAGCCTACAAAAAATATAAACAATGCCCAAGATAGACTGAAGGTGAACAGTGCTGATTTTCAGAATAGGCCTGTTAGACTATTTTATTCCATGTGTACATTTTGTTGAAACCTGTGTTAGATTTAGCCCAGTGTTTAAAAACTGTCTGTCTACAAGAAAAGTGTTATAGTACTAGTAGTACTATGCTTATTAATTTATGTATCCTAGTGACAGATTAATGGTCTGACTCTTATATGAAATATGCATTCATATCATATGCACTATAATGTCTTTTATTGCACAATATTTTGGAATACATTATAAAAATGATTTGTAAATATTAAAAATGTCATAATTTCTAACTTTTCCTGTCATTAAATTTTCTTGTAAATGTACAACTAGAACCATCTATTTCCTGCTGCACAATGGGAAGCAGGGGCATACAGACTGCATACAAAATTCAAGGTATGCATATCCCCATATCCATATAAATTAAGTGCAGTGATATCACCCAGCAGGTCCACGACACTAACGAGAGCATGGCTCAGGTTTAATCATGGCTCACAGGACTGCGGGTCACATCATATGTTAACCTTTACAAGCCATCGCCTGGTGCTTGTATGGCGCTCGCAGAATACATAAGACATCTGCACAGCACCTTCCACTCACTCTCCATTAAGTTACACACAGGCTTTTCTCAGTCCTGCACAAGCCATCATCATCAGTCAGTACAGGCCTAAGCACCCTTACCGACCCGGCGTTTTGTCTCCCGGCCAATTAAGTCACAGCTATGAGTCTGGCAACACTGCTCTGATGGGACAAATGAAAGATAATCAGACATGCTCTCGGTCCAAAATGATCCTGGGACAATTGGGTGGACATGCTGTGAGAACACTGGAACAGAAGGAAATGTTAAGAGCCTGGAAGAATGAGCTCGTAGGCGTT
Source organism: Philypnodon macrostomus (assembly GCA_036025475.1). Taxonomy (NCBI): domain Eukaryota; kingdom Metazoa; phylum Chordata; class Actinopteri; order Gobiiformes; family Eleotridae; genus Philypnodon; species Philypnodon macrostomus. The sequence goes on from JAVQKC010118590.1 coordinate 12,045, forward strand.
TGAAAAAACTGTTGAGAAAACTGGGATATTTCTGCAAATGTGTGTATAATATGTAGTTATCTGGGTTTAGGTACCCATACAACCATTTAAAAGCAGACAGGTATTAAGTAGGTATGATTTTTGCAAGTAGTTTTGATCTAAAGTGTAATAACCCAGCTACAAGGGGTCAAGCTTGTCTACAATTTGTGCCATTCCCAAGCCTTGATAAAGTGACAGGGTTAGGTCAAGGAGAATAAAGCTGTAGTAGAGATTGCCATTAGTGAAAGTCAGGGTTAGTGGTGGTCATTTCTCAATTTCAGTTTTAAAAGCATTAACACAATCTTATGTTTGGGTTTGAACTCACTGCCTTCATCTCCATATGAGCTGCCATTTGTGCAATTTCATTTCATTAGAGGTATCATGCAGTACAACCTGTCCTTGGTCATAAGTGAAGTGGATACAACTATTAAGTATAACAGCTTGTACGACTACTTTAAGTGTCATTGATGTGATCACAACAGTTGCAAACACTATTGAAATAAGGGGTTTTGGAGACGAGGCAGTGGACTTGACTTGAGTGAGCGAAAAAAAAAAGAAGAAAAAAGAAAAAAAGGAAAAAAAGAAAAAAAAAGGAAAAAAAAGAAAAAAAAGAAAGAAAAAAAAGAAAGCCAAAGGGAGGAGCTGGAGAAATTCATAGCACTGGGGGAACTGCAACATTTCATCATCAAAACTCCAACAAGCAGCAATTGAGAAAAAAACCTGAACCATGCCGATTTGTTTCGGAGTGTGCAAGCCCGGTGGTGAGATCAAACAGTCCTTTGATATTTCTGTCATGTAGAAATGAACGCGTGCTCATGAGGATACACTAGTGAACATGCTTTTTCATATTTACTGTTTATCTTATGATCTCACAGTGTATACATCCAGCAGAATTATTGTGTATGCCGGTCGGAATATACAACACAAACTGTTTCACATATGGATGGTTGGGTGTGTTGGTTGTGTGTGTCTCTTTCACACTTGCCCAGAGGTATTACAACTCTCACACTAGTTATTCTACTACAACTATCTTGTATGAGGTGCCGTGTGGGTCTTGCATACAATAGAGTGGAGTGTCTTGTTGGCTCAATAGGAAACACAGGTAGCATATAACAACAGCCAAGTTTATGTAAGTATGTTGTATGTTTGTCACCACACGTATGTATTTGAACTGCTACAAAAACAAAACAAAAGAAATCAGAGTTGCTGAAACTACTCAATGATGCCTTGAAACAGCAGCTCTTTCAAAATCTCTATATTGCACTTTTGTTTTTTTCTGAAATATTCTTTCCAGTGTTTAAAAAATCTACATAATTACCTGCCACCAATAAGAATAATGGATTGTGTATCACATAAGCCACAATTACTACAAGCAAACAATGCTCGCCACAGTTGCCCTGAGGCACACTGACAAATGGCAGCCATTTCATGCCTATGGCCCCACTGATCACCATCATTCCACTCCATTCTTATTTACACATTCCTACACAGGCAAGGTGGGTGAAGTGTCTTGCTCAAAAACACAAGGGCAGTGGTCTGAGAAGCAAACTGTAAAACCTCCAAGTTCATTGACAACCCTCCATACGAGTGCCTTAGGAGGTACAGCTCCGATACAGCTCGCCTCACACTGAAGGTTCTTCAGCCTTTAATTATTCAAGCAAAATTGCAGTTTATACTTTTTTCTGACTGTGTTTTTGCAGGAGAAATAAAGCAGCCCCCAGTTCAGTCAATTCCAAATGCTGCAGGCGAGATATTAAATAAGTTCAAGCTGAAAGCGATTGAGAAGTAAAGGAGACAAAGCACTGTGTCATATTGTTTGCTATAAAAAAAGAATTAGTGCCAGTGTCATATTGATGGAGTTCATGCCAGGCTCACTACACTCCTCCCTTTCCCCAATATGTCTCTTATAAAAGTAGATAATGAAGAATAAGGACTTCAAAGTAAATCTCTGAAAACTATTGCACTGTCCCTCAACCTTGAAATCAATTCACTGACAAAAGCAAAGTAAAAGTAAAATAGAGATAAATGAAATTACCTTGTTGAGAAATCATTATGCATGAGCCAGTGGGGGCTGTCTGGCTTTTAAATATACAATCTGTTTTGGGTTCAATAAGACCAATGACTTACTGCATAAACTTACCGTTAATTGTGGTTTGAGTGTGTGGGTGTTCTCTGCAGCTGCCCAATGTTTTATTTTTTAATGGATGCAGTATTTCTGGCCTGGCTTGTATATGAATGAAACAGCACTCTCAGAAACTTTGAGAAGGAAAGGTCAGAGGTATAAATAGCAGCAGTTGGAGGGGAAAATCTCTTCTCTGTTACTTAGAGCCACAAAAAAAAGAACGAAATAGTGCCATGTCAAGCCTATATATCTAAGTGTCCAGCCATCACTGAGGATTAATTGATTGCAGCTGTGCCCTCATCCAGATTTCATTTCCTTCAAAGAGAGATGTGCATCCTAGCAACAATCTTCCAGTCGCACACATACACCGTTCGACGCACACAAGCGAGACACAACCATATCTCAACCAGGAAACTCCAATCAACTTCATATCCACCAATCAGATCTGTAAGCATTAGAATTCACGTTGCACATTCAGGACAATGACAGGCTCAAATATGAAGCTGAAAGGCCATGATAGGGATATTACATAAATGCAGTGATATATGGGAACAGTCACAGTGAGAGTGAGTCATCAGACAGTCCTGTTCCCTGTCGACATAATGTACCTTTAGAATTAGAATGCAGTTCAAATAGGTCTACAGTGAGCTAGCAGTGATGCATATACTAGTTACAGTAAGTGACTAGTCATATGAAATGATCTTAATAAAACAAATTAAATATAGTAGTAGTAGTACTTCTGTTAAGTTTAAATTCTTCCAGGGTGGATATAATATGGTAAAAATATAATATCACAATTTATCAAGTCAACATCACAAGTTTAGTTATCATTGGGAGACAACAGCTTACAGTGTCTTCATAAAACTTCAAACTCACTGTACATCAAATCCAATGTTCATCATAATACTGGACATTGGCCAGATAGATACAACACCAGATGACCTTCACATTATTTCACTTGTTGAGTATTTGAGGTGCAACAATTTACATCCACAAGCACAGTGACAGGAGGGACTTACAGACTACACCCAGAGAACTTGTGTCAACCAACCCAGGGATCAAAACATCCAATAACTCACCCTGATCTGATATAGGACTAATCTGAAGTTGAAAATTGTATTCAGCATTTGGACTCAATTACAATAAAAAAGGCCTGTGTTTTGTTACATCTTTAAAACAATCTCTGCAGACATACTGAGTATACTCTAATATACGATTCAGACATAATGCAGAGGATGGTTGTCTCTTGTGGTGGGAGGCCTGATAACATCACAGGCCCATTTGGCTTGTGCTCAAAGTGTCTGCAATAAATCTACTAAAGTCGTGTTCTCTCCACACGGAGCTCATTTGATTCTGGTATAAAAAGAATGCATCCTTGTCGTGTTAAAGCAACTCAGCAGCTGGAGCTCCACTCGTCTTGACAAAGCGGCCTCTCTCTCAGTTGCTCTAGTTGTGCCGATACCGGGAAAACTGGACCGGTGGGAGACATCGAGGGTCTTAGCTGAGTGCCTTCATTCTGTCTGCGCACATCGCTTCTTGGAGGGCTTAATTGGAGGCGAGTATGATCTCCAGAAAGATACAAAACATAATGATCTCACTGTAGCCGCCTGCTGCAAACCGTTTTCTCTTCTTCATGACTTAGATGTCGACTTTCAACTATTACTTTTTTGTTCTGTCACTAACTCTGATGTGAGGTAAGGATGGATTGTTCAGCTTCAAAGTATTGCTCTCAACAGACACAGCTGGACCAATGCAAAGCAGAGCACTGTACTCAAGGAAGCTCAGCAAACCACCAAGGAGCTTATTATTTGAAACAAAGACTCATCTGTATAGTGTTTATACGTAATTGCCAGAGGCGCAGTGCCAGCTATATTGCAGCTGCATATAGAATATATTAGAGTCTGAGGTTTTGCCAAATTACCAAAATATTTATGGTATGTCAAGCAATAGCTTTCTTTAATATGCAAGAGAAAAACAACAGCAATAAGAAAGTGATATATGGATGATAATAATCACCTGCGGATTACCGGACTAATTATTACATGATATGTATTGTTACATGATACTGAAAATGTCAGACCCTGCAGGTAATGCATAAATCGAGGAGGGGTCCCTTGATGAATAAGATACAATAAATTGCATTGCTCTTATATGTATATATATATTTAAAAAATGCTGATAGATAATGCTTTTTAATATTGTCAAATTTAATAAAAACAGATTAAAAGAAAATTACTTAGTCTATCCTTGTAGTGAATGATCATCTATCATTTCTGCAATCAGGTGACCTAGATGTCCTTCTGTTTAATTACAAACAACACATAATGAAACTTAAGAAGAAAGAGGCGTGGGCAGAAGACAAAAATGATACTGGACAATATTGATCTGGAGAGCAGGGAATAAAATATCTGATTGAAATAAATGAAGAGAAAATAAGTATTGACACCTAATGCCCTTGAGCGGCACAGGGGCAAGCACGTATACACACGCTCCAACAAACAAGGACAGCCTCAAAGAGATGCGTGTCTTCTCCGTGCTTCCCCGAGTGGGTGTCCATCAGTCTAAATGAGACATGAGAGCTCGCTTGGACTTGGATGGGATCCTAATGACTGCAAACCTGTCCGACGCATAAAAAAGAAGCATACAAACACAAAAGGCAGAAATCCATGACTATTGGCAGCTGTCACCTTCGATCAAAGCAGTTTAGGCAGGTCCACAGGGAGCGCTCATGGCAGAGATGACTACTTTGAACCTTGAATCGAGGCTTTCAGCTCCTCAAAGAACAACACCAGACACTTTTCTCCTTGATTAAAGTCACACAAGAGGCAGGTGTGTATGTACATATATGTCAGAGGTGGGAAGAGAAGCCAGTCATTTTATCAATAAGAGTACAGTTACTTCAAATGCACAAGTAAAAGTAAAAAGTACAGATCAAAATCAAATACTGGGTGAAAAAACTACTGAGTAACTGTTGGATTGTAGATTTTTGTAAAAGTTGAAACTAGACAGACAAAAAGTAAAATTACTGAATTTAGAAATGAGTAAAGATAAATAACATTTTAACAACGTAAGGCACAATTAATATAATTTCTCAATATTTCACAACATAAAGCTATACCAAGATAACATACAGATGTGGGTAAAAGTACTCCAGTATTCAAGTAAGAGTATTGCTATTTCTAAAAAATATTTCTTCCCACCTACCCCCCTCTGACTTCTATCCTCATTTATATTGTCAGCTGATTCAAACTGTCTTTCTTTTGCCTTTAAGTATGAACATGTTATCTATATTGTGGTAATTTGGATAACAGTGTAAGTGTGACGCTGGGGTCAGACAGTAGAGTGACCTGTACTTAACCTAACGCAATGGAAGGATCCCGGCTGGCTGCTGTTCAGCTTCATTTCCCACTGGCTTCACGGCTTATTCATGTCTGCACATATGTAACAGCTCTGTCATTTTGATTTTAACCAAGTTTAAATAGTACTTGGTTAGACCTGTTTTTGTCATTGTTTTGGACACATTTATATCATAATAGGCTAATATTTACTGCATAATGATGATTTTTCTATGCTGATAGTCAGGACAGAACTACTCTGGACCTTCTCTTCTCATTGCAAATTTCAAATGCAGGGTATCAGTTAATCCAATTCCATTGCTTTTTCAGACCATTGTGCATATCTGTAAACAAAAGCTAGTTTTGTCTGAATGCAAATTTTCTCGTAAGGGCTTGCTTCTAGCATTTAATAATTATAAGGCCATTTGTGCAATGTGCTGATTCCACTGGTAAAAGAGGAACTGCGTCAAAAGCATACCCAGACAGTCATTTTTTAACAAATAGAGAGTGAAAATCAGAAGCAGTGGAGCACTTAGTGAACTACAAACCAGAGGGCAAAACATCAGCCTGTTTAGTCTGTTGAGACTGTTAGAAGTCATTGAGAAGAGACTACTGCTGACATGAAAAGCTCAGGTCGTGAATGGTCTCTTGTGAAGGTTTTAAGTGCTTTTAATATCCAAGTCTGAGTCTCTATGACTGACACACCATACGGAGAACAAGGGGTGACTGCCTGTGTCTTTCACTGTCTAATTATCTGCCCTTGTATTGGGGCTCCTGTGGGGACCATCACTTTTCATGCTCATTTCTGATGCAATTACACTCTTTTCTAATAGCACTCAGCCAGTCCACACACATTAAGCACAAATTGAACATGTACTTTTTTTTTTTTTTTAAATTGACCGCACCGAGACCACTGTCCTCACGGAAAAAGCTCTAACCAGAAGCTTTACTGTATGTATCTAATGCATTCTGGGATACAATTCACAAGATAGCATATTGATAAGGTAAAGTCTAGATATAAAAACTATATTTACTTAATCTTACTGTTTTTCCTCTTCTTTTCATCTGCTCTAGAAATACATTAACTGAAACCAATTTTTATAGTGAAAACTCACGTTGGCCAAAATGTGACCTTTATTGCTACTTAATTTCTGTCAGTGAAGAACTGTGTCCTTTTGCAAAAATGCATTTATTTTCTTGGTTGTTGCTCACCTCAGAATAGTGCACATGAAATCAATTGAGGGGTTATCAGTTCTTGTTCACAGGTCAAGGACTCTCGAGTTAAGTGTGCTACTTTAAGCTAGGGTTCATATCCAGTCGACCAAAACAATCACCCTTCTTTATTCCAGGCACACTTGACTTCTCATTGAATTTACCAGAGATGTATATCAAGTAACTAGGGTGGTGTTCACATAAATAAAATTAGATAAAATCCTTAATAGTTTTGGGGGTAAGTAAGAACAACTGGAGGGGAGGAGCTCAGCAAAAGCAGTATTCTCTGGTTTTAGCCATGTCTCGTTTAGCAATAGAGAGTCCAAGTTGTGAGAACAGAAGAAATAATTTAGAATAAATGTATTATTGAGTGATCTAATGTTGAGAAGAGTCAAAGTCACAGACGCGGGAGGGAGGACGGTGGTGTCAGTGGAAGCACAGGTGACGGAGGTTAGCGCCACGGTGATGACATTGAGTTGTACTGACAGAAATGGGGAGTGGAGGGAAACTAAAAACAAAACCAGGAGAATATATTGTATGACTTTTGTGCTGATACAGGTGGAGGTGATAAATGGAGGCTGTTAAGGACGGTGGAAAGACTGACGTGGGCAGTGAGAACACAACTCAAATCAGTTAACATTAATATGCTGAATTCAAGTCAGAATAATATTCCCTTTTTGCAGCAAAAATATTCAATTGGTCTTTTTTGTGGACAAGAAACAAAAGTATCAAAAGCTTGACACTACTTCAATTCTCCTTCCTTACAGCACTGACCCAGTTCCATTTGATTTCAGCCCTCCTAATATCGCATCAGTGAGGCCACATGTGAACGGTTCATAAAGGCCGTGGAACTAGATGAAGACATTATTTCCAGCAGCTCATATTGTAATCTTTCTCAGCCCCACCGCCTCTTTCCCCTCTTATTTAATTAGACAGGGCTCATCTCACTCATCTGATGCTGAATGATGACCGTGCTCGGACAGAGGGCCAGATCGCACATGAGATACTGTGTAATTAAGCCTACATTCAAAGAAGGGTTTGAGTATTCAAGTCGGATTTTTAGCTAAGGGGCGATATCTTTTTTTTGTTCCTCTTTAGTGATGGATTGGGCTTAACTATGCAATCTGGCAGCTACTGGTGTCACTGAGATTATTCATTACATATTCAATAACTCATATTGCCTCCCAGGCCTTTGGTTTTTTCCATATATTAGCCTTGGTGGTGGGACCTGCTCCACACAATCACAGGCTTGGTTTTAGGCAGTCAATCTTCTCAACTTACATCTATATTACAAAATCCAACCTAGTTTTCTTCCCACTATTTATCTGTCAGGTGCACAACTGTTTTAATAGAGCATCCACAGAAACTATTACATGATGGACTGCATTGAGCTGGAGATAAGTGCTGTCTGCGGGAGTCTCGACAAAGAAAAGGAGTGGAAAAAAAATCTATGACAGCAGGCAAGTCTGAAAACTGACAGTAGCAAGGATTATATACACAGCCTTAATCTAGTGATAAATGTAAGGTTTTAAAAGTGTTTGCAGCATAAATCAACCCTAATAACATGTGAGAACGTGTGACTTTTTTAAACAATACTGTCTTAGGGCTCAGCATTTCACAGCATCATAAACCCAAAACTACTAATCCTAATGTGTTTCTGTGTCACCAGCAGCAGAAGAAAAAACAGTACAGGACTCTTTTGTATTTCTTTTTGTATTATATTTCTGTCCTTTTGGCTTTTCCCTTCCCAAAAACCATGATCATTGTAGCGTGCAGTGATTCGTTTACATATAGATTTGGCAATCCTCTTAATTTATCTAAGCTTGGGAATGGTACAATGAGTGGCTTTAGATGAGGGATGTCCGATATGGTGAAGGATCAAATTGTTATCTGAAGTTTTGGCTATCTGCTAATCTGGGAAGATTGTTAAATTGTGATATATGCTCTGCTCTTCACAGTCATTTTTACTCTAACAATGCTGCTGTTTATATTAATAAAAAGGGGAAATAATGATGAACACTGGTTTGGAGCTTTTGGCAGTTTAAACAGGTTTTATGAAGACAATGACAATGACAATGACAATGACAGCAAAAATGCAAAGTCAGCTATACTGATAAAATCGTGATCTTGCCTAAGTATTGTCATGATTTTGACCATATCACCCACCCCTACTTTGGACCCATTGTAGTTTGATGTTGAAGTCAATGTACGTGTATATGATGCATTTTAGTGACAGCATCAATATTATACACCACTCACTACTACTGGTCTAATACATCACCTAGGGTTCTGTTCCATGTGCTGCTTAAATGACACCATGGGACCATCAAATAGAGACAATGATATGTATTTTTACTAAAAGCCCACACAAGAACAAGGCATTTTCTTTTGCATTATGCACCCACTCCAATCTGCCATTATACAATCAATGAGGCATCACTTTGAAATGTATGCAAATGAGCGCTAATGGTGAAGAAATGTATGATGATTGATGGCTTGTGGCTCACCAAAGAGAGTTTGGTCATTTTCAAATTCCAGCCTTTTTTAGCAGTGAAACAGCTGACACAAATGGAAATTATCCAATGAAATATTTATCCATGTTCAAGAGCAAAACATCTGTGTGCAACGAGAAAGAGACAATAAATGAATACCACAAATGTATGAGACACAACCCCAGAGCTGAACGCTGACAAAAATTTTCAATTCTGCAATAACATGCTAAACACAACAAATAGTGGATAATGACTTTGTCTCCTGTTCATACTTTGTTAGGTGGTACTCGGTTGTACCTGCTGAACTTTTCACCCGTCTCATGTGACTTCCCCTTTCTACGATGGAGCTAAAATGACTCCTTTAAGATGTTCTTTCTAAGCCAAACCTTAGCCACCTCCCAGCAGGAGAGATTCAACACTGAAGATGTGTCCTCCAATCCAAGTGTTCCTGGAAGCATCGTTTCATATAGGCTTTCATATTCCTGCCTTACAACATATAGCATTGCTTTTCTTCTCTATTGCTCGTTCTAGTTTCCCAAAAGTTCGTGAACCCGTGAATGACTGATTTTGAGAATGCAGAGTTGTACGCTGAGAGGAATGTTGTCATATCAAAGCAGCATGAATCCAGCGTGAGTGGTTTTGGAGACAGTTGATGTGAATACGCCCTCGTACTAGTCTGGGCCGGTGTCATTCGCAATGTGATGAGAAAAGTGAATTGTCAGCATTTGAAGCAACGTGTACCATATTACTGAACAGAAATGGGAGCATATACTAAGCTAAGGTCCAATAAAAGAAACTGACATAGAAATAAGTTGTGATTGTGAATGTGATTTTCTGCTCAATGAATATTACATCTCCAGCCTTGGTGCAGATGTTGTGGTGAGGCACTAATACCACTTTATGGCCTTTTGGGAAGATGTATTTTGTGATGCTGTGGGGTGTATTGAACACCTAGCTCCATTTACATTAGTGAGTAGAGACTAGGCAAACATCCTATAGACCTTAAGAAAACAAAAGTAAACAACTAACAAAACTCTATTTACATACTGGTGGTAATGAACTGGGCACTTTATTAAGTAGATCCTCATAAATCCAGTCTATGGCTTGTCTTGAACATGACTTGATAGTAATTATGGTCGGGCAAAGTAAGGTAAAAATATAATGTCACAATTTGAGTAGACTTTCTATTTTTTGTTGACTACTGGTATCGCTTCATGAACCTTCAAATTCAATGTACATCCAATCCTGTGTTCATCATAACACCTAATACTATTCTATGCTTTTTCATAGTCAGTAAAATGACAGCGAATAGCAGAGCGTAAATGAATAAAGATAAATAAAGATTAGCAGATCGTCATAACTTTATACCCAATACACCACTTTATCTCCATACCTCACACCCCTAACATAAATTGAATGTGTGACCTTTCGTTTCTGACCACTGTCATCAACAAGTCAGACTTTTGCACACAGGTTTTCCTCTCTTGCAGATAGTGTACGCTGATGGCCTGTAATAGCCGTGGATGCAGTGCTGTGCTGAATGATGAGTCACAGTGGTGTAGGTAAGGGCAGTGCAGCTGATCTCAGTTTACAGACCCTAATGAACCATAAAGGAGGAGGAATGTCCCTCTGTAGCTCTATCTCTTTACTTACGTCTCCTTAAAACTCACAAACCATGCACCATCAGCATTCTCCGCCTCATATCGCTACACTATTACAGCCACTACTTGGAGCTGTTTTAAAGTGTTAGCACTTTGTTGGCAAAATGGGAGGAGGTTGTGACTTTGGAAGGTATTTACTTGGTGATAGCATGTTATCTGCATTGGCCCATAGAGCGCTTACGCCATTATAATACTGTAGAATGCGTTGGTGATTCCTCCCTTTATCTGCTCCCTGATCATTCCCTACTCGCAGACGTCATTATCGAGATGGATTTTCTTGGTGAGAAAGTTGCCTTCGAGAGAAAGGGGAACGATGTTGTGCTTCTTTTTCAATCTTTTCATTAATCACAAATCAGTTTATTTTTCTCTGGAGAACTGCAGTACTCAGTGGGAAATAGAATAGATCCTTACTATTTTTCTAATCTGTTCTATATAGTCTAGGACAACTATCCAGACAAAAGATACAATATTTGGATAAATCTTAATTGGTTAATGTACTGATGAGTTAGGTCAAAATGAACCAGGACTAAATCAGGACTAAACCACACGGACAAAACCAGGACTAAACCAGGACTAGATCAGGACTAGACCAGGACTAAACCAGGACTAGACCAGGACTAAACCAAGAATAGATCAGGACTAGACCAGGACTAAACCAGGACTAGACCAGGACTAAACCAAGAATAGATCAGGACTAGACCAGGACTAAACTAGGACAAAACCAGGACTAGACCAGGGCTAGACCAGGACTAAACTAGGACAAAACCAGGGCTAGACCAGGACTAAACCAAGACTAGATCAGGACTAGACCAGGACTAAACTAGGACAAAACCAGGACTAGACCAGGGCTAGACCAGGACTAAACCAAGACTAGATCAGGACTAGACCAGGACTAAACCAGGACTAGACCAGGACTAGACCAGGACTAAACCAGGACTGGACCAGGACTAGACCAGGACTAAACTAGGACAAAACCAGGACTAGACCAGGGCTAGACCAGGACTAAACCAAGACTAGATCAGGACTAAACCAGGACTAGACCAGGACTAAACCAGGACTAGACCAGGACTAGACCAGCACTCGATCAGGACTAGACCAGGACTAAACCAGGACTAAACCACACGGAGTAAACCAGGACTAAACTAGGTATAAAGCATTACTACCAGGACTAAATCAGAATTAAACTAGGCATAAACTGAGTCTAATATTGCATCACTGTCTTACCTTATAATGGTCATGCTGAGGTAGCATCTGTATTTCAAAAACTCTGTGTATGGCCCTGAATAACCCACTTTATCTCACCACAATTCACTACATTCTCTTCTCTTTCACGGGATCTCTGCTAAGTCTAAACACCAAACCAATAAAGCAAAAAGCGAAAAACAAAATCCCAATCCGGTCCCTGTGCTACACTCAAAGAGACTGCATTTTCAGTGTTTAATCAAAATCTGGGCTTAGATGGTCACATCCGAGCGAGTTTGGAACACACACCCAGTATGCGTGCTTTTTAGAATCAGTTTAGTGCTACACACGGTTCCACGCCTCGGCAGCTCCTCTCACTGTTAGCAGGGTCTCACTGGGATGAATAGACAGTGGGATTGTTCAAATTGAATAACAACACAGACGGGTTTTGCTGAAATGCCATTGAAGCTGAGCAGTGTGAACAGAAAAGTGGTTGAATGGAGGCACTTTGACACAAAGCAGCCGTAGACACATGCTAACTAGACTCTGTAGATACTCGCTTATTAAGCTTATGCATGAGTTGTAGGAACACTAAGAAAAAAAATCTAATTTGGATTTTTCAAAAGTTTCAAGAGAAAGACAAAGAAAACATGAATGAATTTATTAGAAAAGATCAACGCAATATGCTCTCAGGCTCCTTCTATGGTTAAGTCTCCAGAAGACGTATAGTGTGTGATGTGATTTTTAGTTTCCCATACTTTTAGTTTTCAGAAATGTATAAAGTAATGACAAAAGATCAATGATGTTTTAGTTAGCCTTTAGCTCACTTGTATGCTATTGATTATTGGTGTAATGTGTATAATGGAGTAAATTAGTATTGGTTGGACATTTTCAGAGATTAAGTTCATATCTATAGGGCGGCAGTGGGTAGGCGCTCGTCCTTCAACCAGAGGGTCGGTGGTTCGAGCCCCCGTCCGAGCGCACACAAGACACTTAACCCACATTGCCTATGATTGAATGTGGTTGTGTGATTGGTGTTTGGTGGTGGTCAGAGGGGCCGTAGGTGCAAACTTGCAGCCATGCTTCTGTCAGTAGCTTACCACCACCGGGTGTGACTGTGAAGTGAATGAATAATGTAATGTAAAACGTCTGAGTGTTGAGAAAAGCGCTGTATAAAACTAATGCATTATTATTATTATTATATATATCTCCCTGACTTACACAAATATAGGTTAAGTCAGACTTCAATTAAGAGTCTAGATTATTTTAAGCCTCATTGTATTGTTTTACCAACTGCCTTGAAACCTGAAACTGCACATTTTGCCTGAAGACACATTGCTTCTATGGTGTGACAGCTGGATTTGTAATGCTCCATTTCTTTAATCTAAGACAGATGCACCCCTTCATGTGCACATACAGTATCTATGACCTTGCCAGAGAATATAACTGAGTAGAACCTGGAATAGCTGGCAGGTATTCACAGGAGTTCCACAAACTTTAGTCATCCACAATAGTAAGATACAAATAGCACACGCAGTTTTACAGGTTCATGTGTAATTATTGTGGTGATATTTTGGTAAATCTAAATATGGCCGAGGGCAGGGTATAATGATCAGGCTCACAATGGAGATCCTGCTAAATGAGCCTGGATATGAACAGTGCTGTAGGCTGCTTCTTTGTACCCTGTGCCACACACATGAATATCTCACCATTTCTGTGCTGTACATGTTGTGCACAATCTTGTCACATACAAATTTAGTAAATTCCCCTATTGCCTCCTCCGCTGGTGTGGGGGCATATGTGAATGAAGAGCTTGTGTTTTGTGTGAAAACTGACAGCTACACACCATTGCCACATTGTCGCGTTTTTTTTTTAAAAGGGAGCGCTTGTTTCACGGGAACAAGAAGCCTTTTCGCTTCAAGGAGCGTCTCTACTCAGGTGACTATTGTTTTAACATAGATTTAATAAGCCACAACAACTTTCTGCTCGTTCAGTTGTAAAGTCAAGGTAAAGGCTGATAGGACAAATGCAATCCACCAGATCACATGAATATTCAGAGATGGCAATTAACAAAGCCGGGTTATGGAGACTACATACTAATTGCAATCTTGTTGGTAAACACTGCGAGCTGACAATCAGAAAGGCAGATGTTCTCTTGGCCCAGGAACCACTGTAAACATTTGAATCATTTTAATAACTGCCTTTTGTTTTCAGAGATTTTAATTTGCTTCTAGGTTTTCTTCACTGCTGACTATTTTTAACTTTAACAATGTTGAAGAATTTAACATTCAGTCATCGTCTGCATATTCCTGCATGGACACTATCCAAACAACTATAAGCCTTAGGCAGGATGCACCATGGGGATCCTACCTAAGGTCCATAGGACAGTGGTCAGTAAATCACAGGGCTGACAGACAGACAGACACTCATCCTCACATGTATTCACTCATGGACAATTTAGATTGACCTAACTGATTCTAGTCTTTGAGTGCTTGAAGGAAGCTGGAATAGCCAGAGAGAACCCACAGAAACACTGGTAAGACAACCAGACCAAGAGATTGTGTATCATGACAAAAGCATTAAGCATTAAGCACTTAACTGATTTTGTTAACAGCCCAGTTTTAAGTGAAATTAAAAAATCAGTGCCAGTGTCACCCCTGCTGCTCTGTGTTAAACTAATGGTTAATTTAGTCAGTGTAGCACAATTGTATAAAGCATGACTTATTTAGTTTAGTTTTAAAATTAACGTCATTCTTTAGAGGGTTTCTTGGGCAGGTGCAGCAGTCTGTATCTGCTTAAGCAAACTGCAAAACTACTTGCTGCACAATTCATGAGACATCTTGTAGTTCACACAGTTTGTAGTTAGGTGAGGTAAGGTTGGGATGTGGGGATTTTCCAATGCAAAACATAACCTAACTAACTTCCTATCATTGATTTTATTGATCCTTTATTTAACCAGGTAGGTCAACTGAGAACCAATTCTCATTTTCAATGACAACCTGAACCAGTCTGTCAATTCTCGTCTGACTTCTATCAATTTCACACACAGAAATGCCACTCACTGGATATTTTTATGAGATGGTTCTGTGTGAAAACCCTAACAGATCACCAAGCCTAAATGCATTAACTTAACTACCACACAAGCAATATAAGCATTATTGAATCAGTCTACCTAATGAAGTGGCCAGTGAGTGTATAGGATGCATGTGTGAAAGCCCATGTAGCCGCTGGTTCACAAGTCTGACGTAATGCTCCAACACTTTAATATTTAATTGAAGTGCTGTGAAATTAAAAGGCACAGGGAGGAGAGGCAGAAGAAGACTCAAGGGGGGTGCAGAATACTAGATAAACCACTACAATCAAACACTTCTTTAATTACAAATAGATTGATAATGGATTATTATATGAAAAGAAGAGGCTCCTGACTAAAATGTCCACAGATTGAAGTGGGCCTCCTCGATTAACAACATCAGAAGTCCCAGTGGTGCGAGACATTCAAAAACATTAATATACTACTAATGGTGAAATGTGTTTTACTCTACAAGGACTGCTTCAAAATGTTAGTCTGCCCAAACAAAGCAGAACAGTGACCCCCTCTGGTATCTCAGAGGTAATACAAATAAAGCATGACGTCACTGTAGGGAAAGCGCTGGATGCTTTGAGAATCATGTCAATATGTTGTATGAAAAAAGGCCTGTGTACTTCTGCCTTATAGATATAGATTAAATATTATCCAAACCTTTCAGGCAAGTGTTATAAAATGCACAATGCTCTTTCCAGATAAACGTACTAACCACATTAGTAAGTATCTTCACATGGTTTAAATCCACAAACCTGATCTCCACATCATTAGCATGAAGAGACAGAAAGATGTAAGCAGCCTACAACACTGATACGGCAGGAAGAACCTACCTATCAATCAAAAACAGAACAAAAATGTATGACACTTGACTGAATTTCTGTTGTTTTTTTCCTTTCGTAAACTGTCTAAAACATTTGTATGGCACTATACATCAAGTTGTCCCACATACAGGACCCATATATTCCAGACCTCAGAGAACATGTGACATGACAAGTCCCAAGTGTGAACGGGCCCGTGTTGGAGTTGACACGCTGCTGGCAGGTGATTAGCAGTGATTCATACCCCACTGCCCCCAACATCAGACACTGTACTGCATCTCAGTCACACATAATTATGAGCGTCACCAGTGTCCTTCACATGTCCGCAGGCCGCTACACGCATGTATAAAGGAATGCATATAGGTGGGTCATTAGCAATTTAATTACTTACAATGTTGTGAGTGTTCTGTAGGTTTTAGATCTAGAGTTGGCTCACACAGGAGGTGACATGGTGCTGAGGCTAATGATTCTGTCAATCAATACCGGGGCTGCTATGTCACTGCGGTCCTCCATCCTACCACAGCTGTCAATCCAAACAGGCTACCTTAGATACAGCATAGATCGCTATACTGTAGTTTTTTCTGAATTGATTTTTTACCTAAGTTGTCTAATATACTGTATAGTCATAAACTGGATACAAATCTAAACTCTAAAAATATACGTTATATGATCAAGGGCTAAACCAGAGATAAACTAGGACTCAAAACAAGTCTAAATCAAGACTAAACAATTATCTTAATACAGTTTGCGTTTAAGTCTCATAATACAATCAGTTTGTTGTGATCGAAAACTGAATTTTTCAGTATATTGTGCTGCACTACTGTATATCAGACCAGAGAATTAAGATTCAACTAAATCAACGGCAACAATAATGCAGCCAATAAGCCAGTTCCCCTTAATGAAGGAAGTCTTAATGCTCACTATCATCCACAAAGCTGTCCTAAACCAATTCAAGGAAATCCTTAATCGGCTGACCAAGGTTTTTGCATTTCTTGCTGGTATTACAGTAACAGGATTGCAAGTATTGGCTCCAGTTATACCCATCCTCCAGTCATGAATAGATTGGTGGGGGTTAGCATTAATCTCCAAAGCCTTATGTTGCATTTGCATAATTACCATAAATCATTGCAGGGATGCTCTGGTCCACAGTGGAGACGGGAAATTCACAAATGGGAAATGCTTGGAAGGGCAGCGCAGCAAATGGACAGCTGACCGGAATCTACCATTGTAATGATAATAGGATGCTTTTAAATTGTTTTTAATGTAAAGTGGATTCTTGTGATGGTTAGACTTTATTTCATTGAGAGTTAACTTGGAAAGGTCACAAACGAAAACAAAACAAGAATCAATTTATGGACCATGACAGGATCAAATCAGTAGAAGTCAGAATGCCCCATGCCCCACGCAACCAAGATGGGGGTAAAATCCAGTGAAAGGGAACAAGGCAGAGGACATAGTAAAACAGTTGTTATTTATTATATGGATGATAATTGAAGTGACCTTTTTGTGATGGCTTTACTACTACAAAGCTAGCCTAGAACACAGTTGAAACACAGAAAACATTTGATGATATAATCTGCTGATGTTGTAAATAAACATAAAATAAATTTGGATCTTAAGTAAATTCATTGGGTTATTTTAGGACAGTACCACAATACTACAAAGTCAGACCAGTTTAAAAATATATCTTTCCTCTTTTATCTCTCGTGGTACATTCTGACAGTGAAGCCATTGCTGCAGCTGCATGACCTGATAAAGTCAAGTCAGTATAAGGCAATAAAACAAACTTTAACAGAGGCATGTGAATGAAGTGGGCAACCTAAGCGGAAAATGATTATATTGCATGAATTGATGAAGTTAATCAAAATGTGGCAGCTGGCAGATGGACGCTGTAGTATTGCCCCGCTTCAAGGGGTCAGCGCCTTAGTCAACCAGATGGTCAATTGCAATTCACTAACCAAAACATTAGCACTGTGTATCGGACTGCTTTATATGTGTTGGAGGAAAAAAGTTTGTCATTTCTATAAAACAACTGGTTAAAATGAGTAATCTCTGATACAGATGACCGCAATTACCTCAGTGAAACAGAGCTTTCTGTAACACAACAGCGCCCTCCACTGTTCATTCTACCCTACTATAGCACAAAACATCACAAATCAGCACTCACCGGCTGGATAGCTCCTTAAACCAGTTTGAGCGCAGTTAGACGATGCATAGGCAAAATCACAACTTGCGTGTGTTACAATCAAACAAAAGTGTTCATCAAACTGTGAAAAATGTATAGAAAAACATGTTTTTAATATATGTCAATTTTTATTGGTTGTCTCTAGGTAATTCATTGGCAATCTGTCAAGAAAAACACGGCATTCAACCAGCCCCCAAACACTATAGATTGATGTCTGGTTATAAAAAGACATCTATCATCTGGACAGAGTGAAATTGAAGCTTTAGTGTTGTGTGTGTGTGGGGGTGTTTTGTGCGTTTTTGTGTGCGTTTGTATAGGTGGTCGCTGGGGCTCAGTCTTGATGTGCTGCAGTATTATGAAACAATAAAACATTGACAGCTGATTCACACGGACATAAAAGCAGGAGTTTTGTTGGGTTACAATTTAATGAAACCTATAATTTCTGTCTTACTTGTTGGGGGGCATTGCGTTGGACAACAGACAGAGATTGCTAGCATCTCTATATACCATCTGATAAGGAATATATGAGTGTGGTACAGTGCTCTTTTAAAAGTCAAGTAATCCATTGGCACTTACAGCCAGGCCACTTATTGTGACTCCCAATGTGGGCTTCTTCTGCTGTTGTTGTCTAATCTTGGCTTTCGATTATGTCAAGGCAGTCTCTGAACAAGCATCAACAAGACATTTTTGCACACAGAACTGAAGCTCACTGTAAATTCTACCATTTTCACTTCCTCAATGGTTCTTATAGCACCCACAACCAAGCCATGTTCAAAGTCACTTCTTCATTCTGATTCATTGTGATTGAATGATTAGTAATGATGCAGCGATATGAAATTTCTTGGCCAATACCGACATTTCATTTACCAATTTGGCTGATTTTGTAGTAGGCTGTATTTCTTGAAGCTAAGAAATCATCAAAGAAATTATTTTTTAATTGATTTATGTTTTTTTGTTTTACTTTTTGAACTGGCTTTTATTTCTCTGACTGTTTCTAAACCTAAATATTCAAACTGATCCTTTTTTCATATCTGCTTACCATCAGCCATCTGTATAAGCCGATATCGATATCAGCCAATATTGTAAATATATATCGGGGCCGATACCGATATATCTGTGCATCCCTAATGATTACCTATTTGGGCTCACAAGCAAGTCTACCTAATAAAGTGTCCAGTGAGTGCACCTCAGTCACACACAGTAGAAATAGAATACATTCATAGATTTGCACATGCTATGGTGAGATGACTGATGCTACAGGTACAAAGGTTACAAATTCAATCACTTTTTAGACTGTTACCATGTCAGAGTTTCAACAAAATATAGCTCATTCCCCTCTGTGTAAACGTGAACGCTGCATGGACAGAGACCTACTACACACAATATATTGCTTGGGACGACAGAAATGAAAGTGTTAGAAATTCAAACATGGTGGAGCTGTCACATTCACTAAATACATCACTTTACTCCAAGGGCAATAACAGCATATGTGACAGAAAGAAGAAAAACTGAAGCCAGAGAGTTAAGATAATATAAAAAGATTTCACACATGCTGCTGCTACGATCAATCACCTCTAACAAAAAGGTCAAGGAGTGATTGGAGAGAAAAGGCCAGGCGCTTCAACGCAGGAGAGAATCTACACCATCAGCAATTCAAGCAGCAAACCAACATCTGTTTTTCATCCTCCAGGCTTCTCTCACACTCTCCTCTATCTTCTTCCTTGACCTTAAGGTCCTGTGGACACACCTACACACACACTTTACCCTCCGTAATGATGATCTGCCACTGTCAGCAGGTCTGAGCAACTGAGCTAAGCATTTCCTGCTCATCCCCAAGGATCTTTAACACAGCCATCACATACCTATGTTTACTGTTTAAATCAAACATACTGTCGCCACAAAGTAATGGCTTCATCCACAGCAGAAAGCATTCTGTTTCCAGACCAAGTAATGAGGTAAACCAGGTCATTGTTTCATATTGTTTTGACACATTGTGATGATCAGTTTAGAGACGAATATAGGCACAGGAGACAGAGGAGGAAATAACAGAAAGCAGTAATGAAGATGATATCATCATAGTGACAAGAATGTGAGATTTGTAGATAAGGACAGATAGGGGCCAGATTGAGATGGTTTCAACATACAGAAAAGGGACAGTGAATTTATTAGTAAAAGGGTCTAAGTCTAGTTGAACTAAAATGAGATTTATGGATGTAAGAGATGAATTCAAAAGGATGTAGAGTTGAGAGCTGTGAGAGAAGAGGCTGGAGATGATAGGGACAAAAAGAAGAACAGATAAGCTCAAGAGACAAATGAAATATATACACTATTGTGTTTAATTAAGATACAATAGCCATACATACATTAACACATTGATGTTCACTCTGTACGAGTGAGACGGACCTGAAGTAGTTACAGTCACGTGACGTTGTCTATTTGTCTTATATCATGAGTCGAGTGTTGATGCCAAAGCTCTAAAAGTTTAACCTCTCTCCTCTGTGTTCACGTGTTTACTGCAGCTTGATGATGTCAGGAGGGTCATGAGCAGCGACTAAAATACGACAAGTCAGAAATTCCTCCGGCTAAATGCTGATCGGGATCACGTCTTGAGCAGTTAATCGCTTCTCATAACCCCCTGTACAAAGCTGAAAGTCGGGACTTAATAGTTGGTCTCGCACCTTGAAATCGGGTCAAATATGGTGCCAGAATCACACAGTGTAGGGTATGCCAGGCTTAACAGAGAGCATCACGTTTGAAATGCACAGTCATATCTCTTCACTTATCAATGATCTTTTACATCTGCAAGAATCTAACTCAAACTGTCTTTTTCAGAGTTAAAGTGTTTCTTTGTAAAACCTGAATGACTAACCACCACGCGGTCCTCTCTAGACTTAACCTGCCTGTTGACTCTGGTCTCACAGATTAGTAGAAAAGTGTACACATTCTTTCAATTCACAGCCAGTAAGCTCCAGGCAGTGTCAGTGTTGAATCACAATGACCAGAACAGACGCAGAACAGAAAATCCCTGGGATTTACTGTGGTCTGGTTAAATTAAAGGAGGATGTGCTGAATAAAAATGGCTGATTTCAATGCTCAATGCGAGCTGTTATAGATGTGAGTGCGCCAGGCCTAATCCCTGTATATTTACTCTCTGCTCCAAGAGAAGAGCACAAGTGTGAGACCGCATACTGAGGAAAGTGCTAACTGAACCACACTGCCCTCTTCTGGACAGGAAAAGTCAGTGTAGTCTATTTGCCTACAGATACCAATACAAAAATGAAAAAATAAAATAAAAATACAGGCAGCTTCAGTGTTTTTCATAACAGCAGTACTCTGTAATTTCATATCAGGACAAACAACCAGCAGCAACAAAGCATTTTTAACCCAAGCATGACTTACTGGACTGCTGCCATCTGACAGGGTTGCCATGCTGATTGACATGCTCATCTTGTCGGAGGAAGAGAGTGATGGAGGCGAGGGGCTTCTTTTCACCACTTCCTGTCTCTGAAGGAAGTCACGCCAAGCTCGCTGAATACTACACAAATGTGAAGACAGAAATTAACATAAACGTAGAGAGATACTGTACATATTAGATGGTGATATGCAATTACTTACATTAACACCTTGGTCTCAACAGGTGTCAGGTTCATATTGATGTTGTTGTCCAAGTCCATGGTCAGGTGATTACTGCGTCATCGATTGGCAGATAAGGAGAGAGAAAAGGGTCATTTAAAGGACATATACAATGGGTCCAGTGCAATCAGAGTGTGGGTTACCAGTAATTAAACAGCTTGGACCCATATGCAGGTAATTGGCTTTTTAGAGCACACTGGACCAAGCTGTTCTGTGAGCTAATGAGCTAATACTATGCTCAAAACACACCTCTGCAGCTTGAAACGGCCACTGTCCACCTGCTCCAAGCCACTCTGGAGACTGTTGCGCTGCTCCTATAGAAGACACAGACAAAGAAGCACACTCAGTTAAAGGGGAACTATATCTTGCACGTCCCTTGGTATCATTTTGATGAGCCTTGATATAAAAAGAATAGTAATTGATCAAATAGAAATGGAAATCAATACATTAAAATGATTACCTCCATCAAGGACGTTGCTTTTTGTCTGAATGCATGATTATTATTATTATTTTTTTACCATTCCAAAGTAACAGTGTGATCCCCAGGGCTAACCCTACATTTGTGTGGTGAGGACAACCATGGAGATCATTTTTTAGAGGTAAGACTGGGCTAAAGGGTGGAACCGTAAAGCCTTTCAGAGGTCTGCTTATTATACTGTAAAAAAAATACATATATTATCTACCATAGTCAAAACCATGATTCAACATAATGCAAAACCAATAGTTGAATATTTTTTTTCCTTTTCAACATTGACAGTTACAGTACATTGCTAGAATGTCACTTCATCACGATAATGTCAAAGTGAAGGAATAAAACAGTACATAAATGCAAATCTAGTGAAATACAGTGATTTTTAGTGTATACATTTGAATATATGTGTACAAATATGAGGGGATGCTGATCACTGTGATTGAGAGTGCTGAGCTCAGGGGTCCATACAGTAAGTGGCAGAATATTGGCATGGCTTGTGTTCCCCCGAAGTTAGTAAAGAAAACCTCGGCACAAACTCCAGCCAGTTCTGCCGCACCAGCATTTTCCAGGCAGTAAGCCCAGACACAGAATGAGAGAGTCAAAGAGGTAAGTCAAACCAAGGGAGTCAGCCAAGATACAGAGAATACAACTGAGCATGAGGAAGTAGGTAGTTAACATTTGTGTGAGCATGGTCCACTTTTAATACAGCAATGTAGTAGTAGAGTTTCTCAAACTGTGGTAGAGGTATCTCTGGTGGCCTTTTCTCATGGTATTCACTCAAGTTGTTCATTCTTGATCTTATTCTAGTTTAGACCTGATTTAGACCAGGTGTATTTCTGATGAAGACTTGGTTTGTGATATTGTGTCCTTAGACCTGGTGTATTTGTGGTTTAAACTTGGCTCAGATCAGGATTATTCATGGTGTTGGCCAGATTTAGCCCTAGTTTAGTCCTCATTTTGATCTTCTTTAATGCTGCATTTTACTTCCAAAAGACTAGTTTATTAACCGGTTCTGTCCATAGGAACCACTGTTATTGTCATTTTCACAGTTTTACAATGTTGCAGCCCACAGTGGTCGTTCTCCTTTGTGTCTGCTGCACGTTTAATAGTGCTATATAATGAGGACAGGCCTTCCTCTACATAATTGAGCAGACTAATTCAATTACAAGGGAGCAACAAAGTTTAAGTGGAGCAGTTCTTCCTGATGAGCAACCTGGGTTACATCAGGCCAATGACTGGCAACTTTATAGGATCATTTCCAGCGCATTGATACGTGCTG
This sequence comes from Philypnodon macrostomus, assembly GCA_036025475.1. Classification (NCBI taxonomy): domain Eukaryota; kingdom Metazoa; phylum Chordata; class Actinopteri; order Gobiiformes; family Eleotridae; genus Philypnodon; species Philypnodon macrostomus. Next base: position 35,536 of record JAVQKC010118590.1, read on the forward strand.
GATATATATTTTCACTATTAAAGAGCATAGACTCCAGTAACATATGGCACCACTTATATATAGGATAAATTATAGAAGCATTCATAGTTATTGCATTTTTATGAGCTCACCACTGCAAATGTATGCTTTAGAGACTTTGGTCAGGGGTTGTTGCTCCCAGTAAGTGGATGGTGCTGAGATTTGCAGATAAAGCCATGTCGAGATTTACAGAAAAGGTGTGAACAATATCCAGTCAATGCCAATTTTGTGGGAGAAAATGCACTGATGATGCCAAAGATCAATTTTTAGACAAACAGGCTACTGACATGTATGAATGAGCCCCTCTTAAGATCCACTTTAGTTGGCTTTTTGCCCAGTCTGATGGTGGCTGAGATAGATTTTCTAATCACGCCTCCCAGTAGTAGCTGATTAGGAAGAATCAAACCAGTGATCAGTGGTTCTTTTTCTTCTTTGCGTTACTTTACCTTATCTGTAGTTCCCCCCGCTGTACTATAAAAACAGAAAACAAAGCACTTGGAGCCATCCCCACTCCTCTCGGCGCATCTGCCAAATGTTAGAGGTAAGGCATCAAGTGTTTCATTTCAAACACATACTGATTTGGCCATTTGAATTCTCACTTACGGCTCCTCTGGGTGACGTTTGAAGAAATTTGAAGTTGAAGTAGATAACTCAAATTCTCAAATTGCCCCTTGGGAGATAAATAAAGTCAGACTAAAACTGATGGAACTTGTCGTTCCATCATTCGGCCCGTTTCAGACACTTTCACTTAGTTTGGGAAGTTATAAAAGCCAGTAAGATGCAGAGAGAAGATTTGTGTTGTCAAAGAGATAAAAAGAGGAATGAGTGAGCACTGGCATCTACAGGAGCAGAGTAAAACGCCTGAATAACTGTGTGTGTCTCTAGGTGTTTCTGGGTAATAAAGTCAATAGGAGATTGAATGAGCCAATCAGTTCTATCTTCTAGTGTGGCTTAGGGTGCTTTCACTGGTGTGGTAAGACAAATTATTAGCTTGCTTCACAAATAGAAAGTGACAATAGATAAATACTTTTGATGAATGCACATTACTAATCACCTTTATATCTTCCCCAAATGGCATCTGGTGCGATTCTAAAAACACATCTTTCCCCCTAGAGTCCATGCTTCCCCGTGTTATTGTGGGTTCTCTCGTTACTGATAAAAGATGAATGAATGAACTAGGGCTGCAACATACAATTATTTTGCTAATTGATTAATCTTTCAACTGTATTTTCGATTAACCGATTAATATAAATGGATAGCTTTTTACATATTTGAACACGGTGAAGCTAAACCTATACCACCTGAGGACTTCTGGATAGAGCATTTTTATAGACAAACAAGAACAGGGTTTATCATCTTAAAGTTTTATACACAGGTACATATCATAAAGATTAATTTTGGTACTTTTACGATGATTATTAATGAAGTAATGACCTAAACTGTGAACGCAATAACTCAGTCTCAGTCTTTGCAAACTTTTCTGGACAGGTACATATCATGAAGACGCTGAACTGGATTGAGTTTGGTACTTCCATGATTAATGACAATGAATTAACTAATTAATGCCCTGAAGCACTTTTAACGTTTAACACTTTGTATATATAATTCACATAGGCAAATTACAGAGGTCAAATAAAGAAGTGCCATAGCAGTTGTGGCAGATGTATGTACACCTTGCAGTCGGCCTACTTAATTACTGCTCTGCATGGGTTGTTCTCTCAGCAAATGGCACGTTTTAGAGGCTGTATGAGATCATTATTATTCTATTGCTAAATGAGTTGCAGATTATTTTAATAATCAATTAATCATGATTAATCCAATTAGTTGTATTAGCCCTAGAATGAACACAGAAAATACATTAAAGGTACTTGCACTTAAAACATTTTTCTCAATTACATCTTTTATTAACTTTATAAAAATGTGCTTGCAAAACAAAAACTCCAACATTGATAGCAGCAGCTCATTATTTAGCCGCTAAACAAACCCCTGACTTCAGCAGGACATTTACAACAACAGTAATGAGAGATATTGATTTGGAATAAACAGTATACATTTTGGTGTCATTGTATACCAAACAATTTGTTCATGTGATATAGTTCCAGTACGTCTTGTGAGGCCTCACTGTCTTCATGATTCTAAAGCAGCCTCAATGGGGAAAGTCCATCCATAGGCGAAAGTATGAATATCCAAAACTGTCCCAATATAAATTAGAGGTTTGCATAATTTAGTGCCAGAGTGGACAGGAAATCTATAGTCATTTTGGGATATGGCAGTGCCAAGCAGGACACTATTGATCGTGTGGGAGCATGTGTAGGTGAATTTATGGTGGAGTAAAGAAGAGAAGAACGTAAGAAAACAGCAACAGCTTCAAAAGACAGTTGAAGTTTAGAGAAGTGGGTTTTATTTTGCACAGCTAATTAGCCTAGGTCCAACACAATCAAAGGTCCACACCATGATAAGGTTTACATCTGCAGTATAAAAGGAGCAATTTATAGCATTTGTGAAGCATATACAAAAAATATAAACAAATTAGCTGCAAATTGGAAGATGTAATAGTGCCTGACATGGACTTGTGCCTCTATAGCGCCCCCATGTTGACCCATGTGGGACTCGGGACACACTTAGTTTTGCAGAGAGCAATGAAACTTGGTACAGTGATTCTCCACAGTGTACCCAACATAAAATATCATTTGGCTCCACCCTACAACAAACAGGAAGTCAGCCATTTTGGATTGCATTTGGGAAGTCAGGTATATTTGACAGTCTCTAACGTGCACATACTTTGCCCGATTAGGCTCAA
>JAVQKC010118593.1:0-21125 GCA_036025475.1 Philypnodon macrostomus
AGACACAGACAGACACACACAGACCCATACAGACAGACACAGACAGGCACATACAGACACAGACAGACAGAAGGAGGAACACAGGAGGGAACACAGGAGGGAAACACAGGATGGAACACTGGAGGACACACAGGAGGAAACACAGGAGGGAAACACAGGAGGAAAACACAGGCGGAAACACAGGAGGAAACACAGGAGGGAACACAGGAGGGAACACAGGAGGAAACACAGGAGAAAACGCAGGAGGAAATACAGGAGGGAACACAGGAGGGAACACAGGCGGGAAACACAGGAGGAAACGCAGGAGGGAAACACAGGAGGAAACACAGGAGGGAAACGCAGGAGGGAAACACAGGAGGGAAACACAGGAGGGAAAAGCAGGAGGGAAACACAGGAGGAAACATAAAACAAGAAATAAATGATTGTGACACTAACTGGTGGTTCCAGCAGCGCCGGATGGAACAATTCTATGGGGCCGCTGTAAACTCTGTCTAGTTTCCTATTGGCATGGAGTAGAAATGTTATTAATGCTAACCTTGCTAAGCCCCAATGCCAACATGCTAACACATTCTGAACGGCAGGCAGCAGAGAAAAGCTCATTCTTCATAGGAAAAGAATGACCTAAATGGACTGACATTTCTAACAGTTTCAATGTTAAGGTTAGTTTTTAGACCACCAAAAAGGACTCAGCTGTCAATTTTAAATACAGTTTGTTGTTGGTTCGCCAAATAATTTCTTACTGTCAAAAGCCTTGAGGGAAATACTTTCCAATGTTGTTATAGAGTGTTTTATACTGTGATTTCATCTAAAGTTGAAGAGAGGGAGATAAAAAGAAACACAAACTGCATCGCATGAAGAATTAAAAAGAGTCTCGGAGGAAAAGAGCAAGAGCAAGAGCAAGAGCGAGAGCGAGAGCGAGAGAGAGAGAGAGAGAGAGAGAGAGAGAGAGATTAAATTGGTTATATTGTTAGTAGCAACAAAATAAATTATACCATTATACCAGATTTTGTAAACAGTCTCTCTTCCGACGTAATGCTGCTAAACAGATTTTGAAGTAGACATTACGTTAGCTAATCAACCAATTTTGTTACTCCAGAAGCTTTCCTGATCATGTAGTGAATGGTCTTGAGAGTACAATGTTGTCTCTAGATTTGTGTCATCTCTGCAAAAGAATGAGTCATTTTTAATAATGTAACGTGTTCTAGTGTGGTCTTTGTAGTTGTATCCAAGCAGTCACAGAATGCCCAGGACAGAAAATAAAAAAATGTTTACTTCAAGAAAATACATATATTTCTTTTTAGACTTTCTTTGTGTTTATGTTTTTGTTGTCCAACTAGTCCAAATTGCCAGAGAATCTTTAGTCTAGATGTCTTCCTTTGTTTTGTTTGTGTGTTTTTGACTACATATTGGAACATAGCTTAGAAGCATGCTGATCTATTGGACAAAGAAATAAACAGCTAAGTGGTTGTAGTGACGGCCCGCCACCACTAACAAAACATGTCCTAGTAAAAATCCAATTTTGTCAAAAGTAGAGAAAGAAGTTCGAGATTGCATCAGAAATTCCACAAACTACTTTTCCCATTGAAAGACTTTGTGGCAGGCCTCTTTTGCATTCTTTAAGACACACAGTGGGCTTTGAAAATCCTAAAAGATTTCCAAATGGGTTGCTCGACTCGTGAGAATATAGAACTTGCTGGTCTTAAATATAAACCAAAGATCAGAAAAGAAGGACGCGTACCATCACATTTGAAAGATTGCAAAAGCTTCAGGAAATCAATATTTACTTATAATACACTTCACACCAGATGTCATTTAGAGTTTAGAACACCAATGAATTAAATAATTCTTCATTGGTCAACTGTAAATCAAGACTGGGGTAGAAGCAGTGGCTCTGGAGCAGAGGTGGGTAGTTACATTTACTCAGTTACATTTACTCAGTTACATTTACTTGAATAACATTTTAAATAAATTGTACTCCATAGAGTAGCTTTACTGCACAATACGTTTGACTTTTACTTGAGTAATAATATTTTGAAGTAACTGTACTCTTACTCGAGTAAAATCTTGGAAATCTAGAAAGAGTAAGAGTACTTTTACCACCTCTGTGTGTCCTGTAAGAACAGCTTTATGTGAAAAATGTGATGTGGAAATTCTGTTCCTTGTGCCTTAATTTTTGAAAATATTATTTATGTTTTTAGTTTATCTTTTGAAAATATCAAAATCTGTTTATTATCTTTTTTATTATTATTTTATTTATTATTAAACAAATAATCTGACATTACGCTCAAACAGTGACTTGAGTAGTTTTTTCACACAGTACTGTTTTACTCTTACTAGAGTAATTATGTGAATGAGTACTTTTTACTTTTACTTGAGTAACATTATTCTGAAGTAACGGTACTCTTACTTGAGTAAAATTGATGGCTCTACTCTATATACATCCCATAGTAAAATGATTATTCAAAACCTTCACATCAATATAACAGCAGTTCATATACAGCATGTATAATGTACTTCTAAATTAGACTAATACAAAATCGCTCCATCTATCCACCTTAGTTCACCCGGCTGCACAATGATTACAGCGGCTCTTCGTACACTACACAATTCACTAGACACATGCATTTTTAAACATTCCCTTGTTCAGATTAAATTACTAAACCAGCCAATAAAGGTAAATTACCAACGACAAAATGTGTTGCCGAGGAAGAGGAAGAGGAAGGAAACTTCTGCATTGCAATATAATGAATAAACATAGAGATGCACCTATCAGGGCAAGACAGAGAGAGAGGGTACACAACATTGACTACCTAATTATGCCTTTTATCATCCCAGTCACAATGGAGCCCCTTCTTTTAGCTTAGCCCAGTGTAGTCATGCAGCTGTTTGCCTCTGCTTTAATGAGGAAGATAAAGAATAATCACATGACACTTATATTTACATCCAGACACTGCCAAATGACTTCCACTGCAGCAAATACCCCTCTAATGACACCACGGACAGTTCCTTCCATTTGTATGGGAAGCAGGGACATGGGTAAAAAGGATGTAAATCAGAGCTAGAGCATTGTCCGTAATTAAAACGCACAGGGAATTAAACAACACATGTGGGTCTAACTGCATGGCATGAGACATTGGACAATTGAGCTGCGCGTTATAGCAATGTAGTGTGGATAATAGTGGTTCCTATGGTTGATGTTGTAAGGTGTATATTGTCTACAAGCCTCTACAACATCAAGTCCTCGAAAAGAAATTTAGCTTGAAATGATTGTCACTTGATTGTCACTTCAAGCAAGCTAAAGTTTCAAGAGAGTGTTTTTTCAATAGAAATTTGATCAACTAGGTGACTAAATTTGGTATTTTGACAGAAGATTAAGGATTAAGGGGCCACAGACAATTTCCGGATATTAATGGGTTGCAGGTTCTAGAATGTGATGATGTCATACCCTCAGATGGGGGGCAGGAGCCAGAATTCTGTATTAACTATATGGGATTTTTATAACAAATATACCCCCAAATATTTAATATGATTTCATTTTCCTGACCCCCATCTCCCATTAAAATGTATAGGGCTATAGAATGTTGTGACGTCACCTGCCACCCAACAATTGAAGGGGGCCGTAGCACTCTTGACTTTGGGAATGTTTGGTCTAGGGATAACAGAGCATGATATCAATAAAAAAAATATGCAATGTATGTATAAGTATAATTCCCAATACACTTTAAAGCTAATATGTAAATGTGGACTGTGTTTTCCCACATTATTTATGGTCAGATTTTACATATACTCAACAATAACTTGCATTTTAAAAGTTGGAAAGCTTTAAAAATGCAATATTACCTCTTCAGTCGGTCTGCGTAATTAATCGCAATCAAAACGGAATCACAATTTCAATGGTTGCAATTTGCCATTCACAAACAGACAGTTAATATTGTATCTTCTTCTTACAGATGAAAAAAAAAATGCAAAATTACCTGAAATTGTGGTTTTAAAAAAAAAAAAACAATATTGGAAATCGAATCTAATTTGTCATAAAAATCACAATTGGATTTTTATTACACGGTATTCTAACAAGGAGATTAAACTGTGCCTGATCCTTGAATTCAATACTAAATGTTCAGGTTCATTGATAATTTATATTTAAACAGTCCTCTTTATTATGCTGCTCCCATTTTGACACCATACGCTAAATAATTGACCCACATAACTTGGCTATAGCGAGACTTCAGATGGGATGTTCTCAGATGGGATGTTCTCAGACTGAAGTTGCCAATGAACTTGAAGTGTCACCAGCCTACACAATAGGTCAATACAATAAGATAAATTTAGTTTAATTTATCCAAAATTGTGTGATTCTTAGATTTTTATAATAATTAATCTAAAAATAAATAAATGAAAATACATTATGCCCTGGGACAGTCATGTCTCCAGCTCTATCCATCTGCACATGCACATAATGTAGACGTCATTTCACAAACTGTATGGCCAAGCATCTCACTCCCTCTGGGCTCTCCGCAGAGAAAAGGGAAGTCTAAGTGTAATCACAGTGAGATGAAAGATGAGTGTGAGCCAGACAAGAACAGCACAGTCGTACACTACAGGGTCCTGACACTCTTCATATGGACTCAGCACCTTGTGAGTAATGGGGGTTAAAAAGGGACTGTGCCTTCTCTCTCTCACATAGTGCCAGATGGGTTTGTGAGACTTGGAGCCAGAGAGTGCGCGAGCTAAGTGAACGAACGAGGAGTGTGCACGCTTCTTGGCAGCTCTCACGGTCGGCAAATAGTGTCCGAGAACGGATACAAATTATGATCGCTCTCCTCCATCAAAAGCTGGCAATGGGCAGAAATGTGTGATTCGGTGTGAGAGATGACATCTACATGAAATTACCCCAAACAAGCTGTCTGTCTTTTTGCATATTGCATGAAACAGAAGAAGACGACTTTTTACATCTGTTTTAGGTGAAATAAAAAATGAATTCAATTCCTTCTGTTTATTTGTTTATGAGTCATAGATGACTGGATCCCAGCAACCATGAGTTTTTATATTATATATCATATTTCATTTTACAATATTTAAATCTGGCAGTATTTATATTTTGAGAAAGTAGACTTTGTGTGATACAGTTGAAGTATTCGCCGTTCTGTACTGTATTATATATACTGTATATATATCGTCCCATTAGAATTATGAGGTTCTATGTTACATTTTTGGCCAAATTACATATTCCTATATTTGGATACCTAATCTTTATAATAGTAATTGTTTTGTTGAGTTTTATTATAATTATTTTTTGCTTTTTATAGGCTATGTAAAGATATAAAGCTCTATCTGTAATATCAAGCCTTGACTTTTTAAAGTAGATTTACTCAAATGTAGTCAGAACGCAGATAGAACGTTATCACTCTAAGGGGACGAATATTTATATATGCATTCACAGTAATGCTGTTTAAAACTGTATTAGTTCCTTTAAAAACATATTTAAAAAAATAAAACTTTATATATATATTGTAGGTTACCATGTGCAATATGTAATGATATATTATATTGTAAGCCATGTATCGAATCGTGAGGTACCCTGTGATTCCCAGCCCTACTTTCTCAATTACTATATAGTTAATGTATATAGTTTGGTGCAGAAACTATTGAAGGCTGTAAAGAACACATTTTAACATATTGCAATTTAAAGACGTTTTTGAAATAAATAAATCATATTTTCTTCAAGCATTTAGTGAATGTTGAAGATATTTAATTATTTCCACATTCATTTGCATCTCCCAGACTAAATGCACAAGTGCGCCACACTCTTCCTGACAACAGCTATTCACAACTCCAGTGTACAGGAAACAGAACATACACATTATGGCAATTAAATATAATGAAAGAAGCCAACAAACATCTATTTACCAGCCTGTTTTTGAACTGGTAATTATTATTCAAACCAACACACCAATTAACACATGCTTTAGAGTGCATATGCGTAAATACAGCTCCTGTATGGGGGATGGCAGTCAGTCAATGCAAGAATCACGGATTTCAAACATTAGTGTTATTATGAGCATACTATTTTGATCATTTGGACAACTATGTTCACTAGGGACATGTTGTCTATTATCAAATCATAAGTGTATGGTTCACTTTAAACAATGAACGTGCTTCCTCTCCAACAGTGCTCATTTTGTCCTCATTGGGCAGTTATGAAGACAGCTGTGTTGTATGGAAAGGGAGATTCTCTGCCTCTAACCCAACCTTTACTGCTACTGGGGCAAACTGCAGAGCAACAAGAGTACCCAGAGAAGACCATGGATGTGTTATTAGAGGATAGTGTGTAGCAAGATGGTCGCTGTTTGCTCAGTTGTGCAGGATGCCAGTTCTTTACTTCCGTGTTATGGGTGACACCATTTACGCTTTTACTTCTGTATATATGGCCCTCGAACCCCCACCCCCGTGTACACAGACCGCGTGGTCCATTCTGACCAATCAGCATGAAGGCGGGAGGGAGCGGTGAATTTTTTTTAAACATCGCATATACACACAGTCATTAATAGCAGATTATTAAAAATGACGTATGCACCTAAAACAGAGCCAGTATGGTAGAAATGTGCCTTGTAAGATAAAGCAGCCAGAAAAAGTGTTTTTGTAAAAAGCGTTTTCACAGTCTACAAATATACATTATTTATTGGTCTGTTTTTTGTTTTTTGTTTTTTATTACACATTTTTTCACAGCGTTTTCATTTCATATTGTGTTGAGTTATGTTTATTGTTCCCGGCGCTACAGAATAAGGCTTTGTGGTTTGTGTCAAGCTGCTGACAGTAAAAGGAAGAGGAGCTGTGTTGTGTTTGCATGAGCAGCAACAAACATCTCAAGAAAGTGCCATTGTCGAGAAAGAGACTTGATACTACAGCAGTCTTTACAGAGCTGCCCACATTTTCAACATTCCTACTTAAAATAGGAGAGAAATAAGAAATGTAAAAAATCCTTTATCTGACCCTGTTCCAGAGGTGAGTAGAGTAGCCAATAATTTTACTCAAGTAAGAGTACCGTTACTTCAAAATGATGTAAAAGTGAAAAGTACTCATCACATAATTACTCCAGTAAGAGTAGAAAATTACTGGGGGAAAAAATATTTAAGTCCTGAGTAACTGTTTGAGCGTAATGTCAGATTATCTTTTTCATGTGTGAGCTATAATTATGCCCATACCCAGCACTAAGATTTAGTCCTGGTTTTGTTCTGGTATAGACCTTGTTTGGACTAAATTTAGTCCTAATTTAGACTTTGTGAAGATCTGGTGTAGCCTAAAGTTGAGACTGCACATGCTTCCCACAGAAGAAATAGAATCCAGAAATAGAATCTATTAGGAATAATGTAAAGAGTTTTTTTCTCCTCCAAATTATTAAAAGCCATCTCCAGAGCATTGCTCGTTACTCTCACACTATCTGGTCTATGAATAGTCGAGGCAATGTGTGCTTCATGTGTGAGATAGGGGGTCTGGGAAGTGGGAGAGGTAGTGTTTGTCTGTCTGTTCTTTTCTTCCAGCACAGTTTCACAAGCTCAGGTAGGGTAGTTTTAAGCAATTTTGAAATACAATTTCTGGCTACTCTCCCCACCTCTGATCATGAGTAACTTACATAATTTTAAACATTCTCCAATAATAAAGTTTGCAAGCTAGTTAAGGCAAGAGAGGGCTGTTATTTATATCTTGGGTCCCTATAGCGAGGTCCACTGATGCAAAGTAATTATTAATTAATTGTTCATCGTCCACAGTGAACAGACAGAGCCCTGTGGACATGAGCGCGCTGCAGGGGGAACTTTTCTCCTCCAATTAGACCAGTGAGGTGGAGAAGGTGAGCGCACGCACCATCAACCACGTCAGAGCGAGGAGGGGGAAGAGGAGGAGGAGAGGTGGGGAGGGGAGTAGACATTAGGAGCAGCTCTGTGGTTTGAAAGAGCTGAGGTCCTGAGTATTAAAAAGGCTGGAGCACTTACTGTCAGTGTCACATAGAGATATGAAAAGTATAGTACAGTAAGAGAGGGCACTGTGTTCCAGTGACCATCACAACTGACTATTCAGTAAATGAGTATTTCAGCTGGAGTCTGCAGTCCTTTGGTTTTAGTTTTTCCTCGGGCAACTTTGTGGGTTAGCACCTCGACCAAATTTTTGAGTGGTGTGGAAACTCTGATTTGATGTTACTGTAGGGGCCAAACGAGTAAGTAAAACTCAACTACTATGGGTCAAGTCTTTCTTTTTCTTAATGTTTCAACAGTTTCTTATTTTCAGAAACCTTCAGACTACAGATTTAAAGTACAATCAAATGTCAGAGTATGCATGGCGAGGTTGTAACGCATTAGCTTGCATGCATTTATAATGATGGTAACAAATGCTAAAGTTGGTTGCTGAACTAATTGTTGAGTTTTTCTTATTATTATTATTTATTTGACAGGGTCCATGTACAAATACATTAATCTCACGAGAAAATTTACTTTGGACCAGATTTAGCTAAAGCTAGTCTCCATCTGCAGTCCCAGGGCAAGTGTGACCAACAATAAAACAAATTCACAATAGAAAACTAACATTAGCACAAATACTTACATATTCAACATCCAAGATAATTCCTAAAAACATTACTAAGGCTAGAATACTTGATATATAAAATATGAAGTACAAAACATATACTTGATATAGAAAATATAAAGTACAAAACATATACTTGATATATAAAATCATTACTACAATAAACAATAAAATATACAGTGTTAAGTCGACTGATGTTGGCATAGTTAATTATTGAGAATATCTTTTTTTTTCAATTTTGATCAAGATACATGATCAAGATACAAGAAACTAACAACATTATTCTATACCTATGAACTTCCAAAACACACAAAAATAATGATTTTTTTTTTGCACCATATACGTTGATTTACAACCATTTTATGGAATATGACCCCTATATTGGAATCCTGACTGACCACTCTTTCTATAACTGCTGTCATACGGTCATCAAAACTGAATGATTCTTTCAATAAGCTCCTTCACTATTCACTACTATGACATAACAGACAGCCTAACTTGACAGATTGTCTTGCAGCTCTGGTGTTGGATACATGCCATGAACATAAACACACATGATCTCAGACTAGGTTGAGCCCCTAATTTTCATTCCCTTTATCTATGCATTGATGTCCCACTTTATACAGTGTCTCTCTTTATACACACACACTGATTGGCTGAGATATTGCTGGATCTTGCTGACATGGCGGCCTTTGGTGAGTGACAGCTGAGCTCAGACACACATTAGCTCTGGTAGATTTATACGTCTGACATCTGAGGGGGATGACTCTGATGGGCTTAGCCGGTGATTGGTGTGTTGGCCTGGCTAAGGACTTCACATGGCAATACTTCAACACAAGTGGCCGTTGATGGCTCATTTGAAACCCGGCTGGAGCGTATGAAGTCAATCCAGAGAGAGCCAACATAGCGTCTTTATGAACACTTTAGCGGCGAGTTGTTCTTCAGCTGGATGCGAAGATATTAAATCAAAGGGAAATTAGTCGCTTTTTCTTTTTTCATAGCTCAATAAAATTACAGGTGACTCACGGTTGCCCCGGTAACGGCTAGGCATTAGAATACAAAGTAGGCTCTTATTTAGTCAGGGCTGTCAGCACTGTCAGTAAGTGTCAGGCAGCAAGGTTTAGAACAAGTTTACAACTATGGATGTGTTTGCATGAGAGAGTTTGACAAGATGTCCGTCCATATGATACAAGAACCGGTAAACAAGATGATTAGATGCCTTTTAATATGCTGGTACAAGAAATCACCCATTCATCCACTTCTAAAGGGTCTATGTGAGAGTTTATACATGCTACAGAAATCACTAATTATAATTGAGTTTGGTCTGTTTTTTTTTTTTCTTTAAATATTTGGCAGTAACAGTTTGCATTTTGGGCTTAATATGAATGGGTCTTAATTGTTCCTATCTCTTGCACATTTGTAAGTTGTTGAGCCAAAAAAATATTGTCATTAAGACCACCCTCCATGCCTCCCCATTCCCCTAGAGCCATCTGACTGTCTTCTACTGTGTGTATTATTGGTGCATTGTTTCTGCTTTGGGTGAATGTGTTTTTCTACTTGGAGTGAATTTAATGTTTGGCACTAGGTAGTACATACATAATCACATACATAATCAACTAGAAAGCACTCAGGCAGCTAATTTCCCCTTTATACAAACAATTCTAAAGAGAACCTTAATAATACAATGACTGGTTATCAGAACCATAGAAACAACAGTAATAGCCTAATAAAACAGTGTCATCTGGCACAGCACATTGTCTCAAAAAATGTTATACACTAACACAGTTTTTTTTTTTTTTTTACTTTAGAGCACTTTCTGTGAAAGAACTGCCCTGTGTTGTATTGACATGCCTCTGAGCTAAGAGATGGCGTTCTTTGAAGAAATCCTGTATTCAGAATAAATTGTTCCATGTGTTATTCCTGACCTTCCCTGAAAATATTATTATAATAAAATAATTATCTAAATCTGTTCAGTAGTTTTTGAGTTGCTCACAGATTTCATTCTTTAAAAAAAATAATCTTGGATCCAGACGGTGATCCGGAAAATCTTGTAAACATGTTTTTGAGTAAAGTTGCTTACATACAGACGGATGGACAGACACAACCGAAAACATCACCTCCTTGGCTTTGCAGTAATTATATTGAAAATGATTACTGTATGGTGCGACTAAATGAATTCAAATCTGATAGCTCATGTGATGCACAAACCTGGCCTCATGCATTTTCTTTTCTGAACCAAATTTCAAGTAAACTTCTGTGGCCTCCTTCTCATCCAAGCCCAATTAATTAGACTAAATCGGAGAAAGAGCTGGATGCGCAACAATCGTGCATCAATAACCGGTGACGTTATCAACCACTTCGAACCTGGGAACACCTGGGTCCACTTCATCACTCCAGGCAACCGTTGTGGGCATAATACCGCTTCATTAGGAGAACTGCATGCCTGAATGCATTATGGCATCTGTATGAGCTATGGGAAATTCCATGTTTACAGTCAATGTATGCATATGAAATAACTCACATTCACTATGCACCACTTACTCATCTTTGGTTGCACTTGGTTGACATCATCAATATGAATTAATTGGGAGGAAAAATAAATAGAGGCAAATGGTGACATTCTAAGTTTTGTAGATAACAGTGGTAACAGTTTGGGAGACAAATGTGACTGTAGACTTTGTGATGAAAGGTGGGAGCGAATGTGAATGATGCATAGCAACACATAGACAGTACAAGTAAACTAGTTAAAGGTGGTTCTATTTTTACACTCAGCTATGATCACTTTTCATTAATGTATAGACTCTTTAAAATGTTAGTCATATGGAATGTTCAAAGTTCCAGAATGGAGGCGACTGGAGCAAAAGTGAGTTAACTATACAAAAAGTAGGATTTGTGGTGAGGGATAGAATAATTCTGAGCATGCAATTAAAATATATTGTGGTCTTTAACATTTCTGTAAGGACTGTAAAACCTAAAAATCAAGAATTTTGCCAAAAGTCTGTTACTAATGTGTACATTAAATAAACATACAATGTGAGGTGCATTCACTAATGTTTCCTAACCAGGCACTGACATCACCTACATGTAGCAGAGTGGATGGCATTTGTTAAAACCATCTTCATTTGCAAAATTGTGTAACTGAAATAGTTATGAATAAAATGTGATGAATAACTATGTAGCCATCTTCAAGCCCACTTGAATAAAAACCAGCAGGATTTATTCTCAAGAAGCAGATATTTGTGCCTTAATTAATTAAAGGTCAGCATTAGGTATGAAAAAGTGTCATTCTTTCTGGTCCCAGAAAATGGCTGGAGACGGCAATAAAGCAGAATTTGCACTGCTAAATTTATCAGGGAAAATTTTTAATTAACTGTCACTGTGGGACTTGGCTGTGATTTAGCAGCTACAACTCAGCTCCTGCACGCATATATACAGTAAGTAGATATCCACCATCACCCCAGGCCTTGTCCCCATCTGCCTGGTCTCACCAACCTCCTTAAGCCTATATGGTCATTGATTTGCAGCTCATAACCCATGTATATGAAACCAAGAAATATAGGCCATAGAAAGTGAGCAGGGGGTGAAATACCATATTCGCTTCCAGGACTCTGACCAAGGTTTTAAATTTTGTTGTGATTGAGTCTTGATTAAGCCATGGTTTACTCCTAGTTTAGTCTTGGTTTAGCTTTGGTGTAGATAATCACAATTTTGTTTACTTATATTTGGTTTATTTCTGATTTCCTAGTAACATTAACCCATGTTTTGCCCTTTAGACTGTCCTAGATTTGTACCCATCCTTGTTTAGTCCTTGTTTAGATATATCTCTTTAGTCTTGGCTTATACATCTATATGCACCCTAAAAAAGTAGCTCTATGCCTATGCTACTAGACCTTGCTTTCCTGACAACAGCCCGAGACAATATTGTGGTATTAGTATGCTGTAGATGCCAGGACGCTAACTGACTGCCAGAGCTGACATGTTTTCCCAACAGACAAGGCCCCCTCCCTGATGCTCCCTGGATGAAATCAAACCATTGGGCTGATGCAGTGTGATGGGAGCTCTGGTACTGTCTAATAGCCCAGAGACACTACAGCGTGACACACTGTTGTCTCTATCACTGGCTGATTCACTTGAAGAATTCTTCATATGGTTTGTAAGCTACACCAAGATGCACATGTGCTGTAGGAGAATGAGGCAATGGCTTATAGAGACAGTAACACTCAATGGACATTTGCAGTATTCATTTGCATAGAAAAATATCTTATAATCTGAAAATTATGTAAAATTATCCACAAAACAAATTGCCAAACTTTTAAAATGGCCCAAAAAAAAAAAATATACAAAGTATAGATTTTTGACGTACTACATTCCATAGTCACAAAATGATTATATGTTCTGTTCTTCACTGTCATTTTTACTGTAACAAGGACATGAAAAATCAAAAAGGAACATAAATTATTATGTACTATGATGAACACTGGATTGTATACATCACATTTGTAGTTAAAAATGACTTATGTCATAACATGTATGATGACATTGATAGCAGTAATTACAAAATCAAATTATGTTGTAAGAACAGTCCTCCAATTGTGCAAGATATGTACATTGTTTTTTTTAGCATTAGCCATTACCTTGGTTATTTTGGCAATACATTTTTGTGTACATGGCACTAAAATAGATCAGTCTGGCTTTTGTCCAGTTCTCCAAAGTCAGTCTAGACACAATTACCGAACACTACTGTTAAAATATACTAACAATCCTTTATGAACACTAGCTACAATTCTAGACCACAATTTGAAGTCTTATCTTGTTCAAAGAAAAATTAAACCATTACCTACAGTACATTCAATGTAATTAGCATCAAAATAATGAAAAACAAACAAAGATGGCCCATTTTTTAACATAGCATCAATGCTAGCAGTTGGATGTCCCCATGTTAGCTTATGTCCACAGGTTAATCCGCAGTATCACATGGATTCATTATGAGAGGCCATCCTTCAAGCTTTGATCAATGTCGGCATCAAAGCTACAGCAAACCATAAACACATTCACCTCAGGCAAGAGCTCCCCGCTGAGGCATCGAAGCCACAACTGCCCTGACCCTGCACAAGCCTCTGGAGTCGCCGTCCTCCTTTCCAAAGAAAGACTGGTTGTAGCTGGCTGTTTTCTCTGCGATACTCTATTTCGGTCTCTTAACCGGTCTCACTCCAGCCTAATACAAATCAATATTGGCTCTTAAAGTCATCAAGTGCAGAGGTAAAAAGGCTGGAGAGCATGAAATTGCAGATGGTGGAGTGGCTGCTTAATGCAACAGACGCAGAGCTATGAATATGTGGGCCTTTAGCGGGCAAAGAAGTCTCCGATTGAGAGTGATTTCAATAAAGGAAATTCTCATATCTATTAGAAGTTAGTTATTATATTGATTAATTGGGAATGGCTTATTTGCCATTAGTGGTCACAGATGAGGGAACTGGAGCTATGAGCACGAGGAAGTTGTGAGGAACCCAGTTTGGTGTCACCAATTCAAATGCATGTCTTAAGCTCCACTTGATAAACCCTCCCTCTCACGTGGCAAAAGTCAAACTATGCATTTTCATCAAGACACTTTTAACTTCCTCCACAATAGATTTTTAAATCACTGGTCGAACTTATTATGCAAAAACCAAATCTCTGCAGAATCATTGCCTCTACACTATTGATTATCCCATATGAGTGAAGCTGCAGGGAGACTGTTCTTGAAAGCCCGATGGATAATCCCACCTCCACATACGCAGGAGGTGACTCAAGCATGAAGGACTCACATGGTGTCAGCAAAAGTAAAACCTGATTACAACACAGAGCAGACCTCAAGGACTTCAGTAGATTAAAAAGAATTGAAATCCCATTTGGGGCCTTTGGGCTTTTTTATGTTGGCATGAACTGTTCTCTGTGTAACTAAAGAGAGCACAAACAGACTCTGGGTAAAGTAATATGATTGTATTGTAGAGACAAGAAACATGCATTAGTAAAGCAATGATATCAAGCACTGAAATTCTGTAATGTGAACAATGAAAAGTATGGGCATATGTCGAAGCAACAAAATAATGTAATAGTGTTGGAGATGGGTTTCCCCCCCTGTCTGATTAGTTCACTCACAGTATTACACACATTCTTGGTATATCTTTCCTAACCATGTATTTCAAATGTTAGTATTCATTTAACATTGTAATACAAACTGCAATTACTCCATATACACTTGATATAATACTGAAGAGGAAGGACATACAATGAAGTAAATGTGCGTTCGTCTTTTTAGATCTTGTAATGAGAATGCATAATGATTCCTCTGTAAATGATTTCATGTATTACAACTGAAGTAAACCTTATTATAGTTTTCCTTTTTTCTATTGAACATGAACATCACACTACTACTATTTCAACTACAAAGCACTCGGAGAGGGCAGACCTCCGCCAGGGTAGCCAAGTTCTATAGGCACTAAGTGAGTTAAAATGCACATTATGTATCTGCAAAAAGACTTACTAATCTAAACAGTGTCTCTAAATCTTCTAATTGAGTTATTATTTCCTGTTGGCCTGTAGTTCGTCAACACAGTTTGACCTAGTGTTTTTAAAGGATTATATTTTGCATTAGACTAACAACAGGCCAGTCTTCCCCTGCTATGACTTTACCACAGGGCCAGAGGGGTCAGATTTCACAAGACAGGCTGCATAATGTACTACTGTATAAAATGTATTGTATCACGTCACTTAGCTTCCTCATTTTTTGCAAAAGCCAAATAATGATAATTACTGCATGATTCCCCTGAATCATTGCAGGTAAAGTGTATTTCTGGCTATTTTACAGTGACTAATTATTCCTTTTTTTGTGAAACTGGTTGCACTGTGAGGCGCTGCCATCCACCCACTCTGCTGTCCAAAAAGCCAGATAAGCCTAAGTACTCCTTATAAAATCGGCTAGTGTCTTGCCCACACAAATGCCACTGAGGCCCGGGAAGAATGATGAATGCTTTCCGATACCATCTGAATACACTGGATTTATGCAATATCTGAAAGACTTCTCCATTGATGGGAAAGGTGGAGGCAGATGAGTGATTTTGCAGAGCAACCAAGTGTGAATCCAGTCACATACTCTATGAGATCAGATATGAGCTTCAGAGGACTGTGAGGTGAGATGGGGGGAGGCTGTTCAACCACTATGGACCACTGACCTGCACTAATCTTGCTAATGTTTTTGTTCAAATGTAGCAAAGTGAATATAGTGGCTGTAACTGTATACAGGGCAATAAATAATCCATTGAACAAAATACGCCTCCACAAGGGCATTATAGAGTCTCAGTTTGTATGACTATGAGACTCAATTGTATCTCTGTTTTCACTGGGACTCACCTTTGCCATTTGAGTTAATGATATTTCCCCACATGTTGTATGCCACAAGAAAATTTAAACAATATTCAACTGAATTGCTCATTTTTGGATGCCTTATGGCCCACTAATACTGCCACTTTGTACGTAAATTAGTCAGCATATTTATATTTGTGTCTTTAATGTCAACATGTGTCTTATCTTAAGCAACCTGTAGGGGGCGATGTGCGCCAGTCAAAGATTTTACCAAAAACAGAAGGCAAGAAAGATAACAACAACAAACATGATGCACCAGAGCAGATTCTTCATTACATTTTCAGAGAAAGACAGCTGCGGTTTATGATGACTTTGACTCATTCAGGTCAAGGCATGTACTGCTCCAGAGGTACACATCCCCAAGCTCTTGAGAGACGGACCTAACTACAGACAGAATTAACAGAGAGGACTGATGGAAGGCTCCATGCATAACCGGCTGCGTATCGAATGTAGAGTATAAACTAGGCCCACGCTGCCGTACCCGACAGCAAGGTGTATATCAGTGACGGCCCCATATGTCTGCCACAACTGCTATGGCACCAACGGGACCTTAAACACTGTGTGATTTCTAAGGGTTTTTATATTGTTAACGAGCAATTAAGAGGCCCCGCCCCCAAACCATGACAAACACGGGAAGGGTCTATTTGACTTTTTTGATGTTTGTGAAGGATGTTGTCTTGTAGGGTGGGGCTATAATAATATTTTATGTTGGGTACACTGTGGAGAATAACTGTACGAAGTTTCATTGCTCTCTGCCAAAGTAAGTGCGTCCAGGGTCCCATAGGGGTCATAAACATGGGGGGGCTATTGAGGCATTCTTTATTTGACATATCACTGTGCCAAACATTGATTTTGTTTATGTTCAGCAGGATTATTGGCTCAATTAAAGTAGTTTAGGGCATTAATTAGTTAATTATTGAATTGTCATTAATCGTAGAAGTATCAAACTCAATCCAGTTCTGCATCTTCATGATATGTACCTGTGTGCAAAAGATGAAAAAGATCTGGCAAAGACTTTTTGAGATATTGCGTCCACTATTTAGGGCAGTAATGAATGAATTACTTCATTAATATTAATTGTAGAAGTACCAAAACCAATACAGTTTGGCGTCTTTATGGTATGTACCTGTGTGCAAAAGTAGAAACTGATCCGGCAATTAGTTTTTAAGTTACCATGTTCAGTTGTAGAGTCCTGGGGACGTGGACCAAAGTGATTCCATAATATCATTGTTTTGCCAATATAATTAACCTTTACAGTTCCTTGTACAACTGCCTCTGCCAACATAAGTCACACATGTATAGGATGTACTTGTTGCCACGTTACCATGGCAGTGGATTATGTTGCACACCGAATCATTTTCAATGTAACTTTCATAACAAGGTCTTGTGTGGCACATACCATTTGCAGAATTTGTCCCCCATGGCACAATTTCACACTAAATTGATGTTTCTGCTGACCTATTATCTTTTCGAGCAGCCAGAAATGGGTTCTTGGCATACCAATTTACCCAAAAATATGCCAAGAGTTCCAAGTGTGTCTTCAGCTATTTTTCGAGACCAATTGACAGTGAAGTGCACCCACAACAGCAGCAAGTCAGAAAAAAGATGTATAAAAAGTGTGGAAACTAACCTAGTTTTTGAGTTAAGAATTGAAACTGGTGAAAATGATTGCTAGCTAGAACAATATTGCATTATAATAAAATAATAAATGAAACATGACTAGATTTCTAATAGGGAGCTACACTGTGTTGGTGGTGTGCAACAATTTGATCCCAGAAATGATTAGACATGGTGGTGTTTTGTGCGAATTAAGCATTGCACTTTCTTGCAAATTCTTTTGGATGTTTTTGTATTAATAATGTGAGGCTATGAGATGGCTGTGAAAGAAAAACAAATATTGCAGTAGTCAACCTTGTTAAAATTAAAAGTGTGAATGTGTTTTGATATGATGTCCCTGAGTTTGGCAAGTGGGCCTCACATAAAAGGCTGATCTTGTTGAGACTCTGAAGTGGCCATTCCAAACGAGGAAGCCATTAGTTTTAGTCGGTATTTGGGTCATATTGAGTCTAGATGTTAATTTGTAATACACTTAAAGAAAGACAAATTGAGGAACGTTTATCTTTTTATATTTGATAGACATTATATATTTTTATTAGCTTGAATCACTGATTTTGATTTTGTCATTTAGTCATTTTTAAAATCTGCTATGAATTATGAAATGTCTCGGCCACTGAAATATCTATCCATACCCCAAGAATTTAACCCAATAACTAAGGAGGAGTAAGGGTAATTGGTCTAATTTATTTGCTTCACTAGCTTCGGTGCACAAAAATATGGGAAATAATATTAGAATTTAATAAATTGACAACCAATTAATGTTGATGTTGTTCTTTACACAGTTTTAATGAAGCTGTTTAAAAACAAAAATCAAATTGAAAGCTTTTGCTCTTCTGCTGAAACTTTGTCATATTTTGGCAATAATAATACATTGTAAATATATCGTGCTTTTCAGGGCACTCAAAGATGCTATACAAGTTCATTATTCTTTCACTTCATTTATTGGTGTTGGTAAGTTACTTGTGTAGACACAGCTGGGGCTGACAGAAGCATCACTGACATTTTGCGCCTATGGCCCCTTCGACCACCCCCAAACACCTATCACACAACCAGATTTATTCATAGGCAGTGTGGGTTAAGTGTCTTGCCCAGGGACACGGGGCGCGGGACTCGAACTGGCGACCCTCTGGTTGCAGGGTGAGCACCTACCCACTGCACCATGAAATTTTGCTGCAAGCTTCTATATGCCCTGTCACTATACGCTTTGTGAACGTGTAATAATGTGATTTGAGCATATCAGACCAAAGGAAATAAACATCAGTGTTACTAATACAAATATATAAAATCACTGTTGTGAATAGACTTCCTCATTTGATGAAAGCTACACTAAGCCCGTGTGCTGGTGGGGGTGGGATTAGGAGCCCCCCCGCAGACACTTGTTGAAATGACTCAACTGTAAATGGGTTTGGTGCAGGCTTTACTGACACCACAAAGGCAGCTCTGTGATCCACTTTGCTCCACACTGTAGGTTTATCCACCTTAAGCCCCTGCTTAAAAACAGCCCGACCCTAAGTGCCCCGGGACTGCTAACACCACCGCTGGATATGGCTTCATTTGACCAAGACTGGCAGATTTCTAGACTTGGCTACACTTACACAGTTATTTTAATGAATACATGTATTTCTTTGTTGTGGAATGTGCAGTGGAATGGGAGACTGGTTATCACTTCTGACTCACAGCAAAAGAAGAAATAAAATATAGGCTTGATAAGGGGAAAGCTGGCCACTATCTCTCTGTGCATCTGGTGTTCGTTCTGTCTAAGCCTCGCTCTGTAACTAACCGGCCATTGTCCAAGGTTGGGTCAAGTTGAAATCCCCATAAGGAATAGGCATGAGAAAACTACATGCTGAAATAAAACAGTAACATAAATACGTCAAGGCTCATCAAGACTCAAGTGTTATTTAGCAAAGTCTGTATTACTTGTAGAATAAATGAATGCAATCAAGTGATAGAGTGGCCAATCATTTTATATCACCACTGCGTTATGGGCATAAGTAGAAAATTAATCGTTTTTCATCTCAGTTTTAAAAGCTCAGGAAGCAGTGAAGGCAAGGCATTTTTAGATTTATAGCGAGCGCCCATGGTAACTGAGATAACTTTCTTTGCATCATTGCTGTTTGTTTAACTTGATGAGCACTTGTACCAATGTAGTTACACCATAATGTAATTTCAGTATCCACATACTAGTCCATGCAGGCATTACACACAGTAAACACTTGTCATTTGTCTAAATGTGTGGGATACCTTTGCATCTTTGTTTTTATAGGATACACGGTTCACTGAATCCAATTTGAGTGTTTGCAATTGTGCAACAGAAAGATGTTTTGAATAAATGGGAAAAAAATATCAAAGTGCATGTTGCCAAGACCCCTCCCCACCCCCCCTCCCCTCAGTGCGTCCCCATTCCTACCGTCCACACAGGCAGGTCTGGCTCTTGTAGTTCCAGCGATCTGGCCCTTCTTACAGGCGCAACGGGCCGTCTGCCTGGCGATGGTCCTCCGCGGCTGGCTGCTGTCCCTGTCCAACGTCACAATCTCGCATGTCCCCGCTGCCAGCTGGCCTGTGAAAGACATGGCACCACAGGACGTGAGGTCAGAGGGATGCAAGCATAAACACAGCAAACACGTTTTAACTCATGTTCAGCAACGGTTACTCTTCCTAGTATATTTTTTATGTGTGGCTTTACAATATTTCATGTGCTTTTAATGTAATATTACACAGCAATATACAACTAAATCAGAGAGCCTTCCAAGTACTATGAGCTTGTCTGTATTTAAGTACTGGCCTCAAATGTCTGTACCAGTAAAAAATACTTACCAATATGGTAAAATAAAATAAAAAAAACTCTATAGGCGGCTATTATAAAGAAAAGCTTTCCAAATATAGGAATATGTAATTGACAAAATTTTGCCCCAAATGTAACTTAAACTTAACTACATCAATAAATCCCCTTTTTGGGCTGGATCCAATTTGACCCCCTTAGCCCCCTGTCTTAGCCTTCAGCCCTTGTTTTGCACATTCACAGGAGATGAAAGGCTCTCTCAATATCATGTTGCTGTGAGGAGAGGGCTAATGACCCCTTGAAACTGAGATTTTTCGCATGCTGACTCAAAAATGGGGTAGGAGGAGTTTCTTGAGTTTCTGAACTTCCTCAAGGACTTCCTCTAGGCCTCCTGCAGCTACAATCTCAACATTCTTCTGCCCATATATTTGCTATCACACCTCTGTACACATCCAAACCATCTCCAAAACATATTGAATGAACTCGTATTCCTCATAGACCCTTTCAAAGTTTGTAAACAGAAAGTTCTAAATTCTGGAATGGAAGAAACTGGAGGCAAAACCATAATATATTTTCAATGGAGAAATTAGCATTAGCCACAAAAGATTGCAAATTAAGATGGTTCTGACAAAGACAACCACTCTGCTACATGTAGGTGATGTCAGAGCCTGGTTAGGAAACATTAGTGAATGTACCTCACATTGTAT
The DNA here is from genome assembly GCA_036025475.1 of Philypnodon macrostomus. Lineage (NCBI taxonomy): Eukaryota > Metazoa > Chordata > Actinopteri > Gobiiformes > Eleotridae > Philypnodon > Philypnodon macrostomus. Next base: position 21,082 of record JAVQKC010118593.1, read on the forward strand.
GTTTATTTAATGTACACATTAGTAGAAAGAAAATACTGTAGATG
>JAVQKC010118598.1:0-12291 GCA_036025475.1 Philypnodon macrostomus
GCGCTTTCATAATATTTTTTATTTTTTCTGAGATAAAGGGGTAATATAATATAGTATTGTATTTTGCTGGCATCATTTGATACAACTGAGTGCTACACGTTACCAGTCTCAGTTGTGGAGGAATTGGTACAGATTTTGTTTGTATGGGTCACCCTGTGTAGTTTTTATGTATTATTGTGTTTTTTTTGTGTAGTAAAGTTTCTATATTTGATTGTTGTGCACAGGTTCAATTAAGTAATATTAAAGTAATGATAGTAACAGTAATAATAAAAATGTAAACACTGTAACTTACAGTGTCTATTTACAACAACTTACACTTACTCGACATAACATTTTCAAATTACATTTCCACACAGGAGTTTACAAACATGCTAAAAGACCACATTATTTCCCGGCAATTGAGTTCAGGTTCACCGGACTCGCTTTTTCATGGTGGCTGCTGGAAACATCATTGTACCGTATCCCATTTAGAAGTGGCACTGCGGAGCAAATGGTGGAATAAATGAGGGGCAAAAGTACAAATAAACACATTTCTCAGTGTACGGCAGTGCCACCATGCTGTTGTTTGTGCCCGACTGTTAGCAAGCTATTTTTAGCCGTCACCAAATATGCAAAAGTCAACACGGGTGAGCTAATCAGAGGGCAACCGGGAGACAAAATCAAAATGTGTAAACATAGATAGAGGCACATTGTTGTTGTTGCTTTTCAGTCACAAAAAAGAATAATAAATTAAGTGTGATTTTATAGAGTTTGTAGTTTTAATGGCTCTGGATCATTGTCTGCATGAATGTATTTTGTGTCATTGCAAGATAGTGCCAATGATGCCACCAAGCAGCAATGGCCAGCAAATTAAAAAGTGGTTCTATAGATGAATAAAAAGCATCTTAGTTTGAGCCCAGGTCAGTATACTATGCTGTTGCTAGCCTGGCCAGCTGCAACACACACTTTTTTGCTTAAAGAAAAGGGCATTTACCTTTGAACTTTACCATCCCACATTGTTCGTAGGTGTCTTTGATATTGATTGATAAGAGAGAGAATGAATGGTTGTTGATAGTTTCAGGAAAGGTTGGTAATGTACCAAAGTTGAAATGATTACATTTTTTTGTGGATCTAGAACACCATATGGATCCAGGATGTGTTTATTTTTCATGATTTGTACTTAGATAGAGGTACATTGCTGCTGTTGTGTTTCAGGCACAGTATATAAAGGATTAATTGAATGTTGATATGTTGTTTAGAGGTTTATCTGAGGCAAGAGGATGGGATAAAATGCAGAGGATGGAAGCAAAGAAGCGTGCTGATTCATGGCATGTATAATCTCACACACACGGAGCATAGTTCACAGTAATTGTATATATTCATGGATTACATTAATATGCAAGTGTCCTTTACATGACACCGTGTTAGTGCTGGGCAGTGTCCAAGTCACTGAAGCACACTGGTTCGGTAATGGTATACGTGGGCTTTTTATTTTAACGACATGTAATGATATGATGAATGATCACAACAAATATTGGGTTAGGTGGTGCATTGTGGTGAAGTGGTAACTGCTACTGCCTCTCAACAAGGAAAAAAAACGTAGCTATATAACATCTTTCTAAGGGGAGTCTGTGTGTCTTCCCTGTCATACAGTAGGTTCTCTCTATGCCTTCCTCCCACCATCCAAATACATGTGTGTAATTGGTGACTAAACTATTATGAGAGTTAACAGTTCCCTAAGTGTGTGTGTGTGTCAGCTTTGTTACTGACCACTGTTCAGGATGTACCTCGCCCAAAGTTGCAGGGATAAGCTCCAACCATTAATGGATAAGCAACAGACAATAGAAACATTCTTAAAGCAATATTTGATTTTAACATTTGAGATTATATAAAGTTCGAAACACATGAATCTATTTTCTGTATTTTGATGTCAATAAGGAACTCCGATGTTTTTGGTTCACTAAAGGCCTCGGTTGGAAATGATGATAAAAATATCTCATCTCAGAATACATTGAGGGCAGGAAAATTCCAGAAACCGGAATGAATGGAGGGGATCCCCAAATCAGATGCTTTGCCAATGTTTGCCTTTTAGGAAATTGGCCAAATGGCTTAAATGTCCTTGAGTATCTGACTGCATTTAGACTAATTATGACTTTTGACCTATGTGAAGTGGTGCATGCCAAAAGGAAACTTCCCTCAGGGGTGCACCTGTAGTGGAGAAAAATTAACATTGACACAAAGAGGAACAGCATTACAGCAATCTATTCACCTCAATGGCAGCGGAAGTTGAGTCAGCCAACAGTACCCGTTCCCGGTTGGAAGTAAAATGAACCGGGGATCTTTTCTCTTCACAGCACATTATAGTGTTTTATTGTGTCTATTAATATTATCTATATAATATATTAATAATATTAATAATATATTATCTATTTACAAGGCAAACTTTTGCTTATATTGCAGATAGTATTATCTTTTTAACTGATTTCTTTACAAATTTCGTAAAAAAATCATTAGCGTAATGGCAGAGTAGTAATTGCTTCTGCCTCTCAGCAAGTAGGTTGTAGGTTCCATCTTTAGGCTGGATGTTAACTGTTCTTCCTGTTGTCCAAAGACATGAATGTAAAGGACCATTTGTGAATCTGTAATAGAGTGAATCTTTTTTTTCCCTGTGTGTCAGCTCTAACGGGCCATTGTCCAGGGTCCAGGGTATACCCCGCCTATGGCCCATAGTTGCTGGAATAAGCTTAAGCACCTTCACGCCACAACAGACATTACACTTAACATTTCGTCAAGCATTTGAATAAAACATGCAATTTGATTTCCTTTCAACATCTACAGTTATTACATTACCTACTGAATTATCTTCTCCACGAAGCAGATCCACCATTACAGTGAATACTCCCGCCCCTTTTGAATGTGTTGTTTTATTAACGATTGTCTTTGTGTGTGATCAATGCTGCAGTAACCAGGCGGTGAGGATGCTGGAATGCAGAGAGAAGCCCACGCCGGACATGTTCGGGGAGCTGCTCCGAAACGCCAGCAACATGGGCGACCTGAGGAACTGCCCGGTAAGTAACTCTATCTAAACAGCATGACTAGCACTTTGAGGTTTCCTGGCTTTTGTCTCATCATCAAGTGCGGGTATCTATTTTGTTTGCCATGGTTTGCCATTTGGCGTTTCATCGTCTAAGTACATGTGTATGTTAGGAGAATTGGTGACTCTAAATTGCCTCTAGTGAAGGAAAGTAAGAGGGAATGGTGGTCTGGAGTCTGGACAGTGCCCACTTAGTGACAGAGTGTTTCATGTATAAGGCCTATAGTAGCCAGGGTTGACCATTAATTACCTGCTCTCAAGTGGTTCCGCATCCGTGAGAAGTCCTAGTAACAATCTAATTTTTGTATGTGTTATTGAATTTACTACATTTGTGCCAGTCTATACTTCGTGGTTAGATAGGACCTATTACCCAACATTAAGTGAACAGAGACCAAACCATAACCAGTTCTCATCCAACCAACCTGCCACTCTCCCAGCTCCAGTCTCCCCACTCATTTCTCTCCAGTCCAAATACCATCACATTGTTTGAACAAAAGCCAAGGTGGTCTCGACACACACGCTTGCCACTGAAGTGATGGAAGATAAACACAGCCGTCTGACTGTCTCCCAGTGGGACCCAGGCACAATATGAGGCTCTGTGAATGAGCTAATGGTCTGAACGTGGAGGTTACCGAGAGGGGCCAGCTGCCGCACGGTGCCCAGAGAGGAGACTCTTTGTGCGGGAGTTTTGGCAGCCGAGACGTGGGTGCCGAGGGCCAAGCTGAAGCTATTCACAGGCAGCACTTTCCCATGTGGCAAAGCAACAACAACAATGGTGTTAAATGCTGCCTGCTTCAATACCTGACTCTGTCTCCTTGACAGTTTATTTTTCTCTCAAAAGCACAGACTATTCCGGAGGCTAACTGTATTATCAGCAACATTTTCAACAAAGTTCCCATCAAAGGACTTTCTGGGACCAAACTTTGTTGTGATAAAATTAATAATAACCCCAAATAGAAATACCAAATGTGGACAATAATGGCATTCAGTGTAGACCTAGGCTTTTGTGTGTGCACTTTGGCAACAGAAATGAAGTGAACTCGAATATATTTTAAAGGGCAACCTCTGTGAATAACTGAATACTGCTGCGTATTTCAGTAGATAAAGCATTCAGCCAAACACGTTTACATCATTATACTCACAGTATAAAGGAGACACACATCACATGTTTGCATTCCATAATATCTTAATGTGACACAATTCACACAACGTTTTTAGCACATTTTCCATTAGTTTTGGCATTATTGAAAAGTTTTTGTTTTTGCGCTGTATTTAGTCTTAACTTAGAAAAAGACTGTGTGCTCAGACTGGAAACAGGAGTTTATCATATTAACACACTCACATATATAATGTACATTGGATGCACTGATTGAGAGAGCATTAAGTACATGGCAAACTCCCTATTTAAAAGTTTTATGGAGGTAGTTTTTCTATGTGGTGGAGGAGACTGAGTCCGATAAATTGGACCTTTTTTAATGCACCATTAGAAACCAGAGTCACGACCCAGCCGCTAACGTCACCGAGTAAAGCATTAGCAAGAAAAATATACACACATCTTTTTTTTTTTATAAATAATTGTAACTCTAGTTCTGTGAAATTGTGTAAATGCAAGGCAAGATTATTTTTCATACTTGTGGCCTTTTAAATTGTGATTATTATAATTAGTCCTGGTGTAGCCCTGGCTTTTAATCCAAAAATGGGTGCATAGTGGCATAGTGGTTAGTGTTTTCGTTTTACGGTAGGTTCTATCTGGTTATTCCAACCTGGACTTAAGGTAAAACTAAATTGCATCATTCGGTAGTATGTAAACGTAGTAAGTAGCTTACTGGTGTGATTTTCAGGTGAATGATGAAAAAAAAGATTTAGTTGTATCAAGAACTCATTATGTCGCTGTGGTTGTAATTCACTTTCACAGTTGAGTAGTCCTGCTTCATCAATAGTCCTCCTCATCTGTCAGCCATCTTTTCTTCTCACCACTGCACTGTTGTTCTGTATACAGTATGAGTCACGATTATGAGCAAACATTTTTCCAAAAGTTGTTTCATTTTGCCTCTGGAGAATGCCTTGATCAGCATTTTCAAAAACCCAGTATCATTTGACCAGCAGGACTATTATATAACCTGCACTGTGCTGAAGAGGTCTGCAGAGCCACTGTGGGTAGAAGAAAGAATAGAAATCTTTAAATAAAATGGAGAGATACCAATGCAGTTTTATGAAGTGGTGTAAATTAATTGTACAATATTCGAAAAACATCTTGAATATTGTGATTATGTTATAGCTGGTGACATTTGGTTATTCTTTTTGATGTACTACTTAGATAGTTTGACTTAATTTAACTTTAGGAACCAGAACAAAACCCGAATTTAACAGGCAAACCAGGACTAAACTAGCACTCAACAGTGACTACATCAAGGCTAAATCACAACTAAACCAGAACTAAAGCTGGTTTAAAACAGGATTAAACCATAACTCAACAAAGACTAAATCAGAGCTAAATCAAAGCTAATGAACCTTGACTAAACTAGAACTAAATCAGGTTAAATCCAGGGCTAACCAGATCTTTTTTGTCAGTTTTTGTGAGATAGAATACCATAACATCAATGCAATTTATTTCGTTTTTGTGAATCAATTTGGACTTTGAGGTGACAAATGCTGTTGTGACTAAACTTGACACCACAGCAGGCTAACGGAGCTCCTAAGCTAACCGATGCTGTGTATGTTACTGTGTTCTGTTTGTGTGGCTTCCTGGGAACTGACACTGGCAGCAGCTTCTTGTGGTTAGTGATGCCAGTACACGGCTGTGGCATGCAAATACCCTCCAAAGGGCACTGTTTAGTCACCCCCTTCAACAACATAGCAACCCACTTTAGAATAGAAAGTGAACCCACTCCCCTCTGCTAAAGTCTATTTTATCAACGCTGCTTAGATTACTTTCACGTGAAGTGAATCAAGTACCTAGATCTCGATGTTGCTGTAATTACAGTCTGCCTTTTTCATATTTGAGTTGATTTGAATGTTGTCCGACTTAGTTTTGTCTTTTATTTTTGATTATTATTTTATATTGTTCCACCCATAAAGTCAAGTAGGCCCATTAATTTAGACACTTACCTCAACATTGTATACATTGTACTTGCATACTTGTGTATGAGTGCGAAGCTTCTCTCTGTAGCTGATTCCTAACCTCAGTGCCAGCTCCAGCTCTGTTATGTGTGTACTGTCTGTTGTGTTACTGCTTCTCTGTGGTGGGTCATGACTCAAAGGAAGGACTGGGAACGCACTGAACTCTACACAAGGCCCTGGGGACACATACACTCAGTTGCTCTCAATACTCTCATCAGATCATATCTATCGACATACTGGTGCTTCAGTTTCTGCATGTCACTCTTTGGTCAGAATGTATAGGTTTTCAACAATCTAGCTTCCAAATCTTAGACTAAATAAAATCCACAACAGTCTGACATATAATAACTGAAACACATGAAAAACTGGTCCAACCATACAAAATATGAACAAATATTTCAAGACCCTTCAATCACCTCAACCTAGAAGAGCTTAGATTATCACGCAAAACAAGCCAATAGTTTTTAAATAACATATTTATCTTTTTTGGAGAAATAATCTGTGCAAGTTTGCAGTGATATGACATTTTTCCCATTGTAAAATCCACAATGGTTTTGATTAGAAATTGTTTTATGTAGCTGGCTTCATAAAGTGTCATACAATTGAGGTGTTAGTAGATTTATGCATGGTCTTTTCTGTGTGTGAACAAATGACAAATGGCTCTCTGATTTAGAGTCACACTCTGCCTCTCACATCATTGCATTAATAAAGCTGTTTAATCACACCTTTTTTTAAAAAATCATTTTTTCAACATTTCAGAGTAACTGCGGCGAGGTGTTGCGTATTCGCAGAGTTTTGATGAATTCGCCAGAGATCGTGTCCATAGGCCTTGTGTGGGACTCGGACCACTCGGATCTGGCAGAAGACGTCATTCACAGCCTGGGCACCTGCTTACGTCTGGGCGATGTAAGTCACCAATTCCCAGAAAAATATTAGCCCAGTGGTTCCCAAACTGTGGTAAGGGTACCATACGGGGCATGTGGGCTCTTTTTAGTGATTGAATTAAACCCGGGTAAATCCTGGTTAATTCCTGATTTAATCGTAGATTAACAAAGTAGGCTTAGTTTAAGATGGTGGGGTCCAATGTACTGTCTTTTCAGGGTGCCTCAAAATATCTGTGTGACATAGCAGACAATAATGTGAACGATAAACTATGAATAAAATGAAATATATTAGATATTACAACGATGGGTTGTAAAAAATGATGTACCTTAGGAAGTGTTTTTAAAATAATTTTGAAAGTTAAAGGCATTAGGGTTATAATTACTTTCATTGGGTGCTCGGTTTGTTAGACCATTAGCAAAGAAAGAAATCATTACTTTTTGTTGTTGTCCTCAGTGTAAATATAATGCCTTGGCAGAGGTCTATGCTTTATGGATTGCAGTATGCTGAAGCTTATCGAAACTGCTTAGGGCCAGATTTGTGGTACAGCCTGGATCGTGGCCAGTAAATCACACAGTTGTTATGCATTTAATTGGGAGACATCTCAGTGTTCTTGTCCTATCTTTTAATTAGACCAGCCTTAAGTACAGTAGTCTGGCCTTAGTTAATTGATTAGACTGTATGTTTGATCTATCATAATAGACATACACTGAAAAGCTTAAGGGGTAAACCATGCATAAACGCGCCTACCCCGAAATAATGTTCATTGTTACTCCTGGTTTAGAACTGATGTACTCCTTAAACTATAAATAAAATGGTAATTGGAAAGCCAAATATTTTCTAAGCTGGTATAAAAGTTGGAGAAGCACAGTACTTGACTTCTTCAGTTTTACGTTAGCAATGAGCGGAAGACATTTTGTTAAGTATTTAAGATGAAGTATTTGATGGTTAAAAAACACTTTCAAACAACCTTCAATAAAAACGATAATCATTTTTGTGCTTGTAACTTTCCTGAGAGTTTAAACATCAGACCAAGGACACGTGAAGCACATGCCCGGACATTTATTGTGCGTGTTGGACACAAACAAATTCATAAAGCTTGGCGGTTGACACGGCAGCAGTAAAACCCTCTCGTGTAAAACTTCCTGATGACACTTCTACTTCTTTACTTCCATTTCTCGTTCACACCTCTCACATGTGTTCGCTCAGCAGGGCTCCGTGTCATAACTGACTAAGGTCCATGCATTTTAATGGCAGCATAACATCTCACATCCTCACTGCGATCGCATGTAATGAATAATGGATCAGGGCATATGAATATGTGGCAGTAAAACACATGTTTCCCTTCTGGGACTCTAGTCTCTATAGTCTCTATAGTCTCTAGTCTATAATCTCTATAATCTCTATAATCTCTATAGTCTGACGTTGATGTTACAGTAGACTTAAATTGCAGGGCTAGTTTTTTTTAAAGTCCCTTCTTTGTTTTTATCTATACTTTGCATTTTGACTGTTTTACACCAAGATTTCACAAATCATTTATCACATATTCCTCTTTTTAGTTTTAACAAAAAATCAAGCTGTAAGCAGTGCTTGCTTCAGTACATTCTGTCTCTGTATCACCATTACAGTCATTTCAAAAGGACATAAATCCAGCATTAGTAATGTTTTCCAAGGTCATCTCTTCATAATTTAATCTCAGTAAAATATCCCAGGTTTACCTGTTCAATAGAGTAAATATAAATACATATGTACATCAGAAAGCTTTGGAATAGTTAACAGTGTTACTGTAAATTGTGACTACTGCTCAATACTTCATCACATTTATGGAGGTGTGATGGAGAGGACTAGTGTTGAGGTTATTTGTACAGCAGTTATTGGAACATTTTATCATTGATGTGAAACTCTAAACATTTCTTGTATAACTGCTTTGTAATACATTTCGTAATGTAATCTGCTATTTAACTTTGTGCCACTTGATGTAGTTCTGAGCAGTTATGAAGTATGTTTGTTGTAGGTCCTTTTACACTGTGCCGTTGGTGTGTGTATTGTCAAATGTGCAATTGCTTTGTTGTCAGTTTTAATCTAAATTACTTCCAATTCTTTTAAACATCTTAAACCTAGCACTAGCAGTGTTTTCCAAGGTCATCTCTTCACATGTTTAATGCCTGGGGATTACATGTTCAACGTAAGCCTGACATAATGTAGATTAAATAAACTACATATATACATCAAAATGCATTGGAATGTGGACTTCACAGTACCTTACCAACAATGGCAAAATCAATACTTGTCAGCTTGTATGAATGAAAATGTGCAGAGCCTCTGCAGCAGCACTATCAGCAGCAGATGACCTTAGGTGGAAGACAGAGGCAGCCTTTTGCATTACTTCAGCACGAGGAGGTAGTGCGGCACTGTGAAAGATTACTGCATACTGGCCATATACTGTATTCACAATAACTCTCTTCTCTCCCCTTCTCCCCCACCTACCTCTATGCACACCTCTCTCCCTCTCTTTCCCCGCTCCTGTCTCCTCCTCCCAATCCCTCCCTAACCCTGCCTATAGCTGTTCTACCGTGTGACCGAGGAGAGAGCGCGCCAGGCGGAGCTGTACTTGGTGGGCATGGTGTGCTACTACGGCAAGCACTACTCCACCTTCTTCTTCCAGACCAAGATACGCAAGTGGATGTATTTTGACGACGCCCACGTCAAAGAGGTGAGCAGAATGGCAGTGGCGTTTAGTGTTTGGAGAATGATGCAACACTTCGAGGGGGGTACAGCAGAGTACAGTAGCCATTTCAGCTCTGTACTTGTACCTGGGGGATGTCGGGATGTAGGTTACTTTTGAGTGTGGCTGGCTCATATGCTCTGCAGTAAGGGGAGTTTGCAGTAACATTGAGCATGCTGTAACTTTGCACTACTAAGATTATGTTAAAAATGTCCATTAACAATTACCAATTGTTTTACCAATTTGGGATGTTATTACATTGTCTTGCGCTTGTATTATACTAAAATGTCCATAATTAACTAATTTAGGGTCATGATGGACATTGTGCTTCAGGAATTGACCTACCATTTCGCTACCGTGTATTTAAGAACTTCCTCCTATAGTACTGTACATTAAATAATCGGTTTATATGTAGTATGTTGTTTTTGCAATGCACCAACTCACAGTGCTAAAATGTCTGCAGTCAAATAACTTGTTTGTGCTGTAAGAACTGACCTAATATTTCTTCCAAAACAAACAAAAAATGCAGTATTTGGCTTGTTGTTATACTGCACCACTCTAAAATTCTAAAAATGATTCTACACATTTGCACTCGATGAACTGACCTACTAGAGCGTATTTAGGATTTTAGGTTACATGCTGTTTTAATCTTGTTTCTTATTTTGCAAAGCATTCACTGTCCCACTCATTCAAATGATGTGTTCCCCTGTTTAACCCAAGTTGAAAAGGATGGTTGGTTAAGTAATATTGTGCTGTAATGTTCAATCTTAATCAGATTTAGAATCATGCTAGACATTTTTTTCTCCAGGTGTCTCTTTCAGGGTTTTACAATCAACTTCCCCAGTGTTTTTAATGCATTACCTGTTTGTGCTCAGATTGGGCCCAAGTGGAAGGACGTTGTATCTCGCTGTATCAAAGGCCACTACCAGCCGCTGCTGCTGCTCTACGCTGACCCCCGAGGGACGCCGGTGATACTGCAGGACAGCCCAAACCCTTGTTCAAGCTCCAACCCTCATCTGGAGATCCAGCACTGCAGCAGCAGCAGCAAGGCCGGCTACGATAGCGAGGACTCAGGTACTGGAGACAGCGCACGTACTGTATGCAGGCAAAAGCTATTTCTGTCCCGGGTTTCTGCAAGTGCTAGAAATAGTTGCATAGCTTTTTATACACAGATACTGCAAGTGTGAGGAGTGTGAGGAATTTTCTGCTGGTTGTCCTATAAATAATTGTTCTAAATTGCGAAGTTGTGCAGTTAGCTGTGGTTGAATACTGTTTATATTAGTTCTGTCAATCAATAACATTTTTAAATTAAATTAATCACACCTTTGGACTGTTTAAATTAAATTAAAATGTCACAATGCTATTTCCTACAGACCGAATTTACTGCAAAAACTTTAGACAGGACGTCTAGATGACTGAATTCTGCGATTTTGTGAAACTACAGCAAATATATTGTGAGAAAAACACTGTTCAAGGCAGCAGGAGCGGCATGTGTCGGGTCACGTGTATAGTGCCTATTCTTTTCACTGGACGTATACTGAATCAGCTATATCCCTGCAAAGAGAAGACCACAAACAAAAACTGATTTGTAGATCGAGGTCTGTAGTATGCCTTTACGAGCTGAACACTGTTGAGTTCTATGCTGCTCACTCTCTGGAGGCTGTGTTTGGACAGGGTCACGTTCGCTACGGCCCACTTTCTCCCTCCGCTGTCCTCTGCGCTGCTCTGTCAAACAGAGGAGGCTGTCGGCCAAAACAGTAGTGCGATTACTCACCCTTAATTATGGCCTTAAGACCTTTTTCAAATTGCTTGTAGTGTTTTTCTTTCTCCTCTATGAAAATGCCTTTATGTTTGACCTTCAACACTGCATCAATACATCACCAAATTTACTTAATCTCTGCTATTGAATCAAAAAGTCAGTATCATTTACTAACATATTTTTCCTCTGTTTTTAGGTCGTGAGCCTTCAATATCCAGTGATACCAGAACAGACTCCTCCACTGACAGCTGCAGCCACCGGACGTCCCGTACTCGACCTCTGCACCAGTCCACGGGCAGCCACCTCTCCAGCGAGTCCCAAACCACTGTGGTGTGCAACTACGACTGTGGGACACCCCCGCATAGCTCCGATACTGGAGGTTAGTCAAGAAATTATAGTGTGTGCACAAAGTATAGAAGATGGCATGGAGTAGCTATAAGTCAATAACACCAATAACTAATGTAGCAGTTGTTAGTGCTTGGTAAACAAAATATTGGAAATCCTATATTGTAGTGTCAACATCTGCAAGGCCTGTGTCATATAAAGGGCAATAATGGGATAGAATGGTATTGTGATTTGTTTAACAACTAAGGATAAAGATAAAATATAATGAGCGGATATACAGTGAAGAAAACAAGTATTTGAACACCTTGCTATTTTGCTATTTCTCCCACTTAGAAGTCATGAAGGGGTCTGAAATTTTCATCGTAGGTGCATGTCCACTGTGAGAGA
>JAVQKC010118601.1:0-12412 GCA_036025475.1 Philypnodon macrostomus
GAGAGGTACTTTGGTGCTAAGCCATGGAGAGACTTATACACAAGCAGAGCTGTTTTAAAGTCTATTCTCTGAGCGACAGGAAGCCAGTGCAGAGACCTGAGGACAGGACTAATATGGTGTACCAAACTCAATCCAGTTCTGCATCTTCATGATATATACCTGTGTGCAACAGTTGAAAAAGATCCAGCAAAGAATTTTGAGTTATTGCGTTCACAGTTTTGGCCAGTAATTAATTAATTACTTAATTAACATTCATTGAAGAAGTACCCAAATCGATACAGTTCGGCGTCTTTATGGTATGTACCTGTCTGCAAATGTTGAAACTAATCTGGCAATTCGTTTTTGAGTTATCGCGTTCACAGCTAGGATCTGCGGACGCGCATCGAAGTGATTCCATAATATCATTGTTTCGCCGAAACTTGGGAGAAAATGACTACAACCAAATAGAAGCATTTGGAGATCCCTCAATGTTTTTCATGTGGACCTGAATCACCATTTTAATTTTGAACTTTAGATACATTTCAATTTACATGTTAGCAACTGTGATTTTTTTTTTATGATTTTTTTTTTGAGTTATAAGAAGATCTTGATTGAGGCAATGTTGAAAGAAGTTGCTCTACAGGTATAGTGGTTGGCAGCATTTCCAGTAGACTGATCAATACATTTTTCAATCCAAAAAATCTAACCTTTCATAGTTTTATTGTTTAATTTAGGCTGATCTTAAAAGGTTGGACAAACTAGCAAGGCCTGTGGCGTGTACTGAAAAAGGCTTGAGAGTGAGCCATGTCATTTTTTTACTTCTTTTAATATTGACCAAATGTTTTACTAACCTCCACACAGCGTCCCCTGGAGACCGCCTACGACACGATCATCCCGAGAGCGACGGCCCCCTCAGCAGCGAGCAGTAGACAGAGCACCCCGTCCACACACGCAGACACCAACGGCAACACAACGCACACACACAACGGCTCCAGTGTATGTCTTTATGATGACTCTAGCCACCAGTGAACATAACTTTTAACACAGGAATAGTGGACCAAAAATAATGGGACAGTAAATGAGAAGTGTTTTTAAGTATGAAAACATTTGTCTGCTACTGAGAATAAAAAAAGACTGAGATAAAAATGTAAAAAAAAACTGAACCAAAATGTTTATGTAGAAAAAAATGTTATATTTTATTTTTAATGGTAAATAATGGCAGCCATATTTTCTTGAGCCAGACGTCACTTCCAATCCCAATATTCACTATTTTCTACTGTCTGTGCTGATATGCTTCATCTGAATCCTCTAACCACTCTGTCCTTTTACTTGTGCTTGTATTGCAGTAATGTATCCTATAACAGTGGTTCTCAACCGATCTGATTGTGGGACTGAAATGTATCCTGATCATTTAATCATTTCCATTATTAGTTTCCTGAATTGCAACTCTGTATCACACAATTTGAAATCTGTTTAACCACTTCCTATTAAAAATATGCTTCAATAAGGTTAAGATGGAAAGTGTAATATTTCCAACCTCCTTTAAACCAGTCAGTTGAGAATCATTGTGCTACATGTTGTTCATGTGTGTGTTTTAATGCTAGCTTCTTTTTCAGATCTTGGCTTTTTTCTTTATTTCAACTTTCGGTGGGACTTTTGGGCTTTTCTAATGGCTTGTTAAGGTCCTCACTGGGCTCTTGACATATATTTATGCTTTTCTGTCTAGAAATGTTTGAGGTTTGTGTCTAAGTTTTGGTCACTTTATTTTACATTGCCCTTACATTGTATCTACCTCATTAAGTACAACGTATTACACTGCGTAACAAACTGTAATAACAGGTAGCTACTGTTACGGTCTTCAGCTCTCTCTCTCTCTGTCTTTTATTCTGTTTCCCGACCTGATTTGTTTATTTATATTTATATTCATGTGCTGCTCTGTGATTTCCCACTCTGCGCCGGGTGGATCCTGGCTCGTGCTTGCTGGTTTGGCCCGGCACCTGTCTTTGCACCTGTCAGGCGCGTCCACCAATTACCCACCCAAGAGTACGCCTTCCATGGCTCAGGGCGGCTGTAGACAGCACACCCGGCACTTGGTCTATCTAGTTGGTTCTTTCTGTGACTCTTGAAAAGAAATACGAGACACTCGTTTTGTACATTTAATTGATATATGTTTGTTTTATTGTGGCCTAAGAGTTTTGTGTTTTATTTACACTCAGTCTTTAAAACTCTATTTTGAGCCTCCTTTTTGGGGCATCCTTTGTTAGCCTTTACCCATATTATTTTGTTTATTAATAATAATAATTATCTTCTTCTATCTACAACTACATTGTACCTAACCTCAACCGTAACCCTAACCATTCTGTGTGTACAATGTAGTTGTTACATGTTATTACAGTTTGTTACACCGTGTATTACGTTGTACTTAATGAGGCAGATACAATGTAGTTAAATAGTAACTCCCTTCTAAAACTAAACCTCTGTCAATAATGTTTGGCAACAACCCACAGACTTTTTACATCTTGTTATATTACTGAATTTAATAATATTCTCTTTTTTTCTGTAGGGAAATGGTCTTCACAGGACGCCCCAGTGGTAAACACCTGCTTCAAAATATTACACAACCTTTCACTTAATATATTTATATATATATTTTACTTTGTTGGACTAAGATGAGCCACACACAGGTGAACAGCAGAACTCCTTCAAAATAAAACATGTCATCTGTGCGGATCTGTTTGATTTCACACAATTTCTTTTTGGAGTTGATGCACTGACCTTGCAAGACTTTTGATTGTGTGTTCATTGTCATTGATTGAGAATGGACAGTCTGGATTGATTCATAAATATATTCAAATTGGAGAAATACAAAGACCTGAAGGGGATGGTGAAGACATCCTTAGTACTGAGCATGTTATCAGACATTAGAGTTTCATCGTCTGGATGTGGCACGCACCTACAATGGTACACTGGATTGAATTGGTTCATCCATTTTTGTTCTACCTTTATATTCAGTGGTTGGCCAGAGCCTGTGTCTGAGCAACTATGAGCTTGAGAACGTTCTTCACCTTGGAAACAGCCAGTTAGTCACAGGGCTAACACTATTCATTGGCTGCACCCATTCTCCAATCTAACCTGTACTTTTTTTGTATGGTGGGGGGAACCAACAATAACATGCAGACTATACCCCAACACCTATTTTATCTTTATATTGTACGTAGATTTATTTTTATTTTAGACTCTTTTAGACTTGGCATTGCACATAACAGCGCCAAATAATTTATTAAATATTGTGTCAATTTATCATTTGACCTACTGTACTTTCCGGATCTGTCTCTAAACATTATTATGTGAAGAATTATACTGTATATGTTATTTTCTGTACTAGAACTTTGAAGGAGCTGCTGAAAACCAACACCATGTAAATATAATGTGTTGTGCGTGCATGTATTTAAACACTGTCTATTTACTGAACATCTACAAGTCTACCTTCTACGTTCACAGCAATGACTATTTTGAATATTCTGTACAGGAATCTTTGGCTTTTTTAATAGTATTTAAGAGTTAGGATCTGGTATTGAAGCTTTCATGTATGCATACAAAAAAATAAAAAATAAATATCAACTGCAAGACGTCTGTTATCATTTGGGGGGTGGCTGGAGCCTAAAGCAGAGTACAACATTTGCTAACAGGCACCCATTCAATTACTCTCGATCCCTATGAGTAATGTGTGCCTTAACATATAAATGGAGAGGTTTGTATCAAGAAGGGCATTCACTGGCAAACCCATAGCTAGAACTATCAATACAAATTATTTACTGTGGCAACTACAAAGATTACTTTAACAATGTGTACCCAATTAGTAATTTAAGGAACTTGGATCAAGTCAATTCAATAGAGAGAGCATTTATCCCAGGGTTTTGGCCTTTTATATTCTGTTTTAGACCTAGTTTAGTCCCAGTTTACTCCTGGTTTAGACTTGGTTTAGTCCCAGTTTACACCTGGTTTAGACTTGGTTTAGTCCCAGTTTACACCTGGTTTAGACTTGGTTTAGTCCCAGTTTACTCCTGATTTAGACTTGGTTTAGTCCCAGTTTTCTCCTGGTTTAGACTTAGTTTAGTCCCAGTTTACTCCTGGTTTAGACTTGGTTTAGTCCCAGTTTACTCCTGGTTTAGACTTAGTTTAGTCCCAGTTTACTCCCGGTTTAGACTTGGTTTAGTCCCAGTTTACTCCTGGTTTAGACCTAGTTTTGTCGTGTGGTAGATGATTTTTTAGATTTTTTAAATTCTCATTTAGATCTGGTTTAGCTCACTACAGTAGCACTTGGAATGCCATTTTACTAGTGGTACTAAAACATGTCCAAGAACCACTTGAATAGAACATTTCCCCCTTAACTAGAAATTCAAATCTGGTCACAACGGCAATACCGGTACAAATTCAAGTAAAATGTATACTCTCACACTAAACACTAAAACACCAAAATAGAATTATGTGTTGCTCCCATTGGCTTGTCTGTCCCTCCCCCAGTAGCTCAGGTTGCACCCCTCTGTAATAAAAAGCCCATAGTCAAAGGGCTTCTATGTGATTTATACCAGTCCTACTGCTGTAGCCTGATAACCTCTATTTGTCCCACTCACTACACACCACCTTCCACCCGGAGCTATTTTAGTCCCGGGACAGGTCGCTATCACAGTAGGGCTTGCATCAGTATTATCCCACAAGGCTTCAAATAATATATAGTCACTGATACCAGGCCATATTGTGCTTTTTATTATTAGGGTGATGTAAGTAAACAAGGAAAGTGTCAAAATTTATGAGCAAGAGAGCGCCAAACAAGACAAAAGATACTGTGTTCCAGGAAAGATAAACAGAGGTATCTGGTGGGTCAGGAACAAAAAGTGAGTCATGGTCCAGGGAACTATAGTTTTAGTCTTGAGCTACTACCATATTAAAATCATTTACACAAATATATATATTTTTGGTAAACATGTGCAGTTTATCTACTTTTTGCTAATAAAACGTTATGTTCTGCTCGAACCTATCCTGGCAACTATGGGCTTGAGGTGGGATACATTGTGTACATACGCTGACAGACAATCATTCACTCTCACATTCACTTAAAGGGCAAATTACTTTAACCATTTCACCTGACACATGCATGTCTTTGAACACCGCAATGGGTAATATTATGTTCCATGTCTGGCTAAAGAGGTCTGTAAAATCCCATTCAAATAAAAATATAAGGAGCTGTTATTGTAATGACATCAAATAATAAATACCAATGCATTTGTTTTGTGGTTTGGCTGCTACCTTGGCCAGGTCTCTCTTGAAAAAGAGATTCTGAATCTCAATGAGACTTCCTGGTTAAATAAATGTTACATTTTTTTTTTTTTTACAAAAATACTGTTGTGAACTATGTTGTAAAAAAGACAAAAAGCTGCCATTTCCCAGACTTTAACTCTGTGACCTCTCTAAACCTCTCAAACATTAACTGCCCTTACTTCAGCTCGTGTTGATGAAAAAACCCTTTTAACATTACACCTGGCTTTTACTTCACACACCTGAGCCAAGCTTTGCATAAACAAGAGTTTCATGCCTGGCACCTAAAGCAATGGTTGACGTATTCTTTTCAAAGTGAAAGTCTGTTTGTTTTGTTGGTTCATTAACAGCTTTAGATCACATACCTAAACTCTAAAAGTGTTTATGGGCTCGGGTGAGAATGCAGCTGGCCTTAGTCTCATGACAGGAACATGATGTGCATTAACCCATGTGAAATGACTGTTTCTTTTACCTGACCTCGAACTAGAATGATTTACAGAGCTCAGAGTAACCCAAACCTTTTTCAGTGAATGTCTGATTTGTGCATTATAGCAAGCATTTCCAGTAAACATTCATTTTTATTTATTTACTTGTCTTTTAGGAGGCAGGTGAGATTTTCCACTAATTGGATAGGTTGGTTGTTGGTTCCTGCTCTCTCCAACTCATGCTGTCGTTGTGTCTTTGAGCAGGACACTGGCCAACTAGGGCCTATTGCACTGCTGTATGAATGGGTGATTGTGGTGGTCTGTTTGGTGATGGTTGGATTTGCCATTGGGACAGTATAACCTAATCCATTATTATTAGCATGTATTAAAATCTTAATAAAGGTAAATTAAGTTTTGTTTTTCACAAAATTATTTATATTTTTTTGTCAAATTTACCAAATTACAGTTTCCATCAAATCAACAGTGTTCATTCTATTTGTACCATGACTCTTCAAAACTGCTTGTGGCCGACATATGGTCTCCCTGGTCTGTCCCGGAGGCTTGTTTTTACCTGGAATTGACCTGTGTTGGTCTAATTAGACCGTATCTCTAGTGACCTGCCTCTTCCTGTTTATCCTCCGTGGAGAATCTGGAGTCACACGCACAATGACTGTATCTTGTCCCCTATGTGTTGGCTCCCAGTTCCAGAAGAAAAAACTTTAGGCTGGTGACCCCATGTAGACTCACAAATTATATGAGAAGCAACCTTCTTCTAAAATGAGTGAGTCTACATTCTCACCAACATTGATTTTGTAAGGCTCACACAGACTTGTTTAGGTGAAGTGCTGTGTGGTTGTGACCATGGGAACCTCAGTGCAGAGGCCACCAGTGCAGATAGAACTGGCTCTCATTTAGTCACGGTTCTCGACCTGGTTGAGGTTTAGTTTAGTCTTGTTAAAGCCCTTGTTTTCACCCTGTTAAGTCCCAGTTTAGACCAAGTAAAAGCCTGATTTAGTCTTGGTTTAGACCTGTTTAATCATGGAACCCCACTGGCAGTTTGCTCAAATACAATAACATTACAAATAGGTGAATTCTAGATTTGAAGTCTTAGTAATATTTTTTACAAACAGCCATTATGTAATATCATTTATTTGAATCCCACTCTCTACCGTCCTCGGACCACTCTCCCATCTCAGTCCTGTATTGCAAATAAACATGTTTTTGAGGATTGTGGTGGTTCCCGTTTGGGGCAGTGTCACCGTCCCGTCATCTCACCGCTACGTCTCATTAACAGTGGGCTCTTTGTGTCCCGGGACAAAGCGGGTGCTGTGAGGGGACCTTGAGGAAGGACACCTGAGCAAAAACACACACTGCACAGGTACAGTTTTGAACATGTTAATACACCACACCTCTCTATGGGAAGTATATAGGGTTTGAGAAATACAGAATTCCAAAATAGCATTTCAGGGAGACTGGGGAAATGACAAATGTTGATCTAATTTTCTATGTTATGATAGGAATGACTAGTGTATACCTGGTTTTGGTTAGACTACGTTTAGTCCAATATTCAAGTTCAGGCCTGGGTTAGACTTGATTTAGTCCCTATATTTACAGAAATTACATGACATTGACTTGGTTTAGTATTTGTACCTGGTTCAAACCTGGTTTAGTCTTGTTTAGACAAGGCTTGGGATTTCCTCAGAACTGACTTGGCCCTAGTTTATACTTGCTTGGCTTTTTTTAATCTAACATTATAGCTCCTTAGATTGCATGGAATTAAAAAAAAAAAACATTAGAAAAACACTGAGGCCCGGACATCTGTGATCTCAATGACGTGTAGGGCCATGCTCTCACTGGGATGTTCCTGGAAATATATCAATGAACAAACAAAAAAACAAAGACATTGTATTAAACCTGTTTGCCCACAGTGTTGACACAGCTGTCAAATTTGTTTACATGTTCACAAAACTGTATCTGGATCTGATAAAAGAAATACAATTAGCTCAGCAGGTTGGTTAAATTGTAATTTCCTACTGCCCTTCTTATCAATACATTAGTTAGTATTGAATCCCCAACCATATCTCGACTCTTTGTACATGTCTGACATTTCTATATCTATCTCGCAATGGTACAACATTCTTTGAAAATGATTTAGCCAGACAATGATTTGAATTTACTCCAACAGCTTTTTGCAATTACTATTTTGTCAGCGAAAACATAATTTAAAACTAAACAGGCCTCAAAATGTAAAAAATGTAATATAAAAAAGTCCCCCAGATGTTTAAGTGTGTGATAACAACCCTTAATCCAAAACAAAATGCTATTTTCATATTATTTTTGCCAAATCTTAAATCCTCATGGGGCTACATACTGCTATTTAGGGTCATGTGAAACACTTACTTACATAAATATAAACAGTATCCCATGAGTTCACTCTCTCCTTACCCCCTGTGATTAACCGGTTGAGTGCATTCTCCTTAATCTGAGCACACCCCACTGGAGGGATATCTGAAGGATTTTCAGAGCAAAAGAAACCCAAGCCATCCTGGCGCAGCCGAGGAGGGGCCACTGTCTGGACTCGCATACCTGACATACTTATCGGATTTTCTGAACTCGACCTGCACAGGACAGATTTAACCTGACCCAGTTTGGAAAAGTCAGCAGTAAATATTTATCTCAAAAAGTGTGGTATTTTCTGTTGAGTCTTTTATTTTATTTACTATAGGACACAATATGCCTCTTGTTGATTGAAAAAAACCTTCATTTCATTTAGCTAAATACTGTAGAGGCACACACATGGACAACTCAAGTGGGATTTTATCAATAAATAAAGATCAAATTATGTGACCTGGTCAACATTTCACTTTTGTATTGTTGGCTAAAGTGGCGGCCGGTTGCGAAATTGTCCCGGCTGAGATTTTGTTCGGCCCGTGACAAATGAAGTTGTACAGCTCTATGATAGGCTATACACTATTGATTTTATGTGTAGCCTATATGTATTTAGAAAACATTCAAAGTGACCCCTTGATAGCAAACCCAAATAATTACGTCACTCACTAAATCTGACCTATTTTAACATCATGTGTTTATAATAGACTATGCAATCTAATCTGTTTTATCATTGTATCAAGACCACAGACTTATGCTCCTCTTTGTCTTTTATCAAATCATATGTACTCACAAGCAGGCATTATCTTCTGAGCTTTTTGTTGTGAAAGCTTTTAACTGCAGTTTGCTTTTTGTGTTTGGATACAGCCTTTCTCTTTGGGGTAAAGTCACATTGTGCACCGGAGGGGGGGTGCCTCTGGTGAAATAGTATGCCCTACCACCACACACCTGGTACATCTCATGCCAGGCAAAGCAGCTGCTGTGTCTCTGTCACACCCTGTTGCCATGGATGATTGGGTAAGGCTTGCAAACAGTGAAGTCTGTGGGGACCCACTCTCTCCCACACTACAAACACGTCCACAGCATCATGCATGAGAGAGGAGTCAAGGACTCAGCAAAGTTGTAATGGATCACTGACAAGGACAGGTTCAAAAAGAGCTTTGGTTATCGGGTATACTGCCTAATTGGCACAAAAACATAGAAAAGGCTATAGGCTACATCTTGAAAATTTAGTTTGTAAAGAACATTTCATGTAGCTTAGTCTAGCTCTTTAGCTTGTTTTGTCGTGTATAGTGAATAGTGATCATATTTAATATATTTTTAGAACAAGTTTGGCATTGATTTAACTGTTTATTAGGTTGTAAAAGATGTTCAATTATATATCCCAAGATTAATCTTATATAAATATAGTCATAGTAAGAAAAACAACATAGACGTATTGTTGTCACCATTATAATAGGCCTACATCCATGCTTGTTGTCACAAAAAGAACTAGCTCACTAACATTATCTTAATTTTTTAACACTGACAAAACAACAAAGTAAAGGTTGTCATCTGAATAAACTGTAGTCTATTTATTATCTAAATCGATTTTGCGGTCTGGTCGAACTAGGTAGGGTAACTAGACATAGGTTACTGTTCTGGTTTTTGTTTTTATTTTTAGAAACATCCTTATGTGGAGGTTATAACGCCTAACACAAAAGATTGAACTCTCCAAAGAGATGCCAGATTTGTTCACTTGTCTTTTCCAAGGCCGCCCCGCTGTGGACATGCGTTTAAAGTGCACCTATTTCTTATCCCACCCAGAAATCCAGTGACGCCTCTTATTGGTTCAAAAAATCTCCACTGTATTTCCGTTATTGGTCAGACATCTCGCTTTTGACCCTTTTGACCAATTAGCGTCTTTGTTTTCAACCCCACACACGGAAGTCAGGACGCAACGGCGTATCGGTAACTAGCTTCAGCAGCAATTTAATGAGAAATACCGAAAATCTAAAACATTGTGAATAAATGTTATGCTTGCGAACAAATTTCTGTTTTCCCGTGTTCTCTGACGATGTTGTGCCTCGGTGGGAATGTGCTGCGACCGTCGGGATGTTTACAAAAGGTCAGTGTTATGATAAGGCATCGAGCTAACTTTGACACTTCACACACAAAGCCCACCTCTGCCAGAAAAACAGAAAGTACATTAGGTTTATTTAAAACGCAGAAAGTGTTAGTGTATTTTTCTCATAAAACTACATTTATATTAAGTATTAGTGTTGGAAAATGTTAGTTCTGAATGTTATTTTGGAGGATATTCAGTCAGGACATACTTTCAGTCACAATTATGGGATGACATTTCACAATTGGCTCTCATTTTGTATAATTGTAACTGTTATTAGAGTTTCTCAGAGTTGCAGGTTTTGTCCTACATATAAATAAAGTGGGATTTCCAATTGATAAATGGCTAATAATGCATTGTTTCAATGTTATCTATGTTATTTTTTGTGTCCCAGCTTTGCAACCTTTCCTTCGTGCAGAGACCGCAGAGAGGACCAGTCCTCAATGAACCGACACGCTGTTTATCTGTGACTCCAACTTTACATGCTCCTTCCTCTACCTCACAAGACTCTAATAATGAAGCTAAAGAAGCCAAAGAGCGAGAAAAGGCCAAAATGTCATTGTGGACCCCAGCCCAAGGTCCTCCTCCCGCCCCCACTCACTGCTGCATGAGCGGCTGTCACAACTGTGTCTGGATCGAACACGCCGAACAGTTGCTAAACTATTACCACGACGGAGGAGACAAAGCACTGGCCGCTATAGAGGAAAATGTTCAAGATGAAAACCTCAAAACATACCTTAAGATGGAGATTAGACTGTTGAAAAAGACGTGACTAATTGTCTGTGTCAAAATCATTCTAATGCAGGACTTATGTCTTGAATTATATACCCACTGAACTACTGTTTTTATGCTTACCTCAAATGAACTCAGATGTGTGTGTGTGTGTGTGTGTGTGTGTGTGTGTGTGTTTTCTGTAGAATAAGTAGGATTGATGGTTTGAATGATTTTTAGTTTTCATTATACATTGATATCTCTTGGAAAATGTCATAAAATAACGATGGTGTATGACATGAAGGTCATAGTAATGTTAAAGGTAACCATTGTTTGAATTTGTGTCTTTATTTGCACATTTCAATCCACCGTTATTGTTCTTAATAACACCTGGTTAATATTGCTGTTACACACCTGTACCTCTCAAATCTACATGATTTGCACATTTTACTCAAACAACAGTATTTATTGTTATCTGTATTTCTCTTGAATAAATTAGTTTGATTTGTTGAATAAATAATGCCTTGAAGTATTTATATTTCCATGGCGTCTAATGCAGCAATAGGGGGCACTAGAGGTACCACACAAACCACTTGAGTATCTTGAATTGCAAGATGTGATTTATTCCTGTAACAGATTTTCAGTTTTGTGACTAAAGTATGGGATGGACTGATGCCTTTACACATTTTATATCCATACATTTTTCGTGCCACTGTACAACCGCTAGTCACTTAAATGTTTGCACACTTTGTAAAACACTATCATTTGACAGAAAATACACTTGTTTGTCGTTAATCAAATCAACTAATAGCATAGACACCTAATACCATACCATTCTCAATATTTCATGGTTTAAAAGTTATTAGTTAATTAGTTATAATTTTTACTTAAGCTTTTATTTTGTATTTCTTTTGACAATTTATTACATTTTCTATTATTTGACTGAAGTTTCTCTGCTGTTTCTCCACTGATTCAGTTTTAGACAGGCCTAATCTGTCTGTTGGTTTCTTAGCAGTGGTGGTCTCCAAAACAACAGTGCTGGTCTTCGAGGCAACATTAATGGTTTCCTAGACGACCCTGACCTCTCTGATAGAGTGAACACAGTAAGTCCTCCTGGTTACCCACACATTCTGCTCTGGGCTGCAATTATGGTTTGATCTGGTTTAGACAAAGGATTATAACTGCCCTGGACCATGACTCTGACGCGATGGAAAACACAGAGCCATGCCGTCAGGAGAATCAAACCAGACACAATGGTCACATCACACATAATAATAATAATAATAATAATAATAATAATAATAATAATAATAATAATAATAATAATAATAACTATTTGAATAGCACTTTTCAAAAAAGAGAGAGTCAAGAACAATACAAACCGGGTTACAATAAAAAGGCCATTCTATAAGAGTATTTAATTTAGATTTAAAGGTGACGGCTGTGTTAGCTGACCTAACCTCAGACAGAGTTCCATAGTGTAGAGGCT
>JAVQKC010118604.1:0-30916 GCA_036025475.1 Philypnodon macrostomus
TTGGGTTGAGTATTATTAGGAACTTTGGGTTGAGTATTATTAGGAACTTTGGGTTGAGTATTATTAGGAACTTTGGGTTGAGTATTATTAGGAACTTTGGGTTGATTATTATTAGGAACTTTGGGTTGAGTATTATTAGGAACTTTGGGTTGAGTATTATTTGGACATAAGGATAGCTGAAAGAGGTCAGACCTAGTTAAAATATATGCACGAAATACAATCAGACGAAATTCAAAGATTCAAAAATGGCTTGAGAAAGTGATTAACTAACTAGCCACAATTACTTGCATTTGGCGAGTTGGCTAATCCTAATGTGAAGTACTAATTAAAATGTGGCAGACGCCCCCCCATCCACTCCCCCCCAACTTTTTACTTTTTTTATCTTTTTATGTAAGCTTTGTAAGGGAGTGTTTTGCAAATAGCTCCGAAGCCTGCAGAGTGCATTGTCCCAGAGGATGCAGCTTGCTCGTGGACCTTGTGAAGTAAGTGTTTACCTTCCTGTCAGTGGTCGCCCGGGGTTTATGGCAGTCATTCAGTAATGCAGCATATCACTTTGCACCGTTGGCCCAACACGGTAAGTAATAGACCTGCTTCCGACTAACCGTCTGTTTGTGCCACCTAAGCTTTATTGTGGGGAATGTTTATATATAGGGAGCAATATCCGTGTTTGTTTATATTGACTCCACCACTTACGTCCACTTTCACCCAGAGTATGTCCCGCATGGATAAATACTGGTGGTTTTAAATGTCAACTATTCCAATAATAGTCAATGGACAGCCAAGTTAGTTATCTCCCAGATTTCTGTGGAATACAATGTTTTGCTACACTACAAACTGACGTAAATAAGTAAATTCTTTGTTTTATCACCCAGCCCTACAAAAAGACATCTACCGTCTCTTGAGTACAGAGATTCATCTACTGGTAAAGTCATTAACATAGGAACAGGCCATCAAGCATCTCCCAGCACTGACATCTGCATTGGTCCTTAACTGTACGTACTATACCAGTCCTGCACAACACAGCTATTTCATGACGGTGTTGCCCTTGGCAGCCACACATCTTCCACACACTCACCAAACCCCACATCTGCACCCGATACGCTTGTTGCTTTAGTGCTCTGAGGGTTTTTCAAAAATCTGCACAAGAAACTAGGGTAATCTTTCACTTGGAGATAAAATAGTTGTTGAGGTGCAGGCTCAGACAGTCTAATACCTACCAGAGCCTAGTAGGAATGCATCAGATTTACAGTTGTTTCTATTAGATGTCTGTAAAAAATACCAAAAAATACAAAAATTTAAAAAATGCAGTGGTTGGGTTTATGCAATAAGCAAGCGGTATTGGAAATGTTGTTTTGAGATGCTTCATAACAACTGGGATTACACAAAATATATCAAGTTTTCCATGAGCCATTTGATATCTGCTGTTCTGTGACGCTGGTAAAACAGAGGAATTTCTGGAAGAAACAACGCCATCTTGTGGCAACAGAGAGGCATCAGAATGTATTACTGCATTTTCTTTCTTTTCCCTGTTAGACCAGACGTTCTTTGCTCAGTGGTTTTACACACACACAGTCCCTCCTCAGAAAACATTTGCCTTTATAATTAGGCTACCATTTTATTGTTATTGTTGTTGTTTTTTTAAGGTCTAAACCAGGACTAAACTAGCTCTAAACCGGGTCAAGAATACCTCATAAGCCTAGATAGTAGTAGATGTAGCCCCAAGTGTCCCTCCTCCTCATTTCATTTTCAGTATGTGGCCCTCAATGGAGAAAAAAAACACTTGGAACACCCCTGGCTTATGCTAATATTATTATGCTCACACAGCTAATAAGGTTCCTTTTTTAGACACTCAAGAGACAGGATATCCTTTTATTCCTCTTCTTTGTCTGTTCCAAATGAAGCCACAAAACCTACCCCGGGGCAGATTTTGTGCAGCATGCAGGTTTGATTTTCTCACCGCGCACAAGTTTCCATGGAGCAGGATCCCCGCTGTCCTGTTTGTTTAGGTGTGTGCTGATTAGAAGTTCTCATGCTGGGTACAATGTATCTCTGCTCACCCAGGGTTTAAAATGTGACATGTCTTTTTACAGTGACTGGAGCCCTAAACCTCCATAGTGTTTTAATGGTGTTGTTATCCAGGCTTGCACTTTTAAAACCAGGCTTTCTTCATTAGCACAGGTCATAACACACGAGGCATAAACGTCATGCTTCCGGGTGTCTGACCCAGATGGACGGGCCATTTGACAAAAACACTGTATACTGTTTTACTGACGCTCTTCATTAGCCAAAGAGACGATTTAGCCAGAATGCAGAGTGACAGAGTACTATTTCAAAGGGACATTTTTGGAATATTGAATAACATACGACATCTGTTTTTAATGGCAGCTTATTTTTACAGAAAGCGTCAGGATGGCTTTAATGTTGGCATCCCTAATGAGCTGGGGTACTCGTGCAGATTAGCGTTTATGGGCCGTGCCAGTGGTAATGAAGGTTCTTCCCTTAGATTGCCTCTGACATTTCTGTTCCTCTTTCTTTTATAGGACTGAGGGAGGCCCATGCCCAAGGCCTGTATCAGTCAGCACAGACGCACCCCGCCGACAGGGCCTCCCACTTATCGGTTCAAGGATCTGGCTCTAAAAAAGAAAACAAAATGGAGAATGTAACAGTGGCAACAGCAGATGAAGGCATTAATTTGACGTGTGGCATGTCTGGAAATCATAATTTTATCTTCACCATGGTACCGATCGTCTACGGATGCAACTTTGTAATCGGTATTGTGGGTAACAGCATGGTGGTGGCTGTCATCTACTGTTACATGAAGCTCAAGACAGTCGCTAACATATTTGTGCTTAATCTTGCCATCTCCGATCTTACCTTCCTTATAACTCTTCCTATGTGGGCCACTGTGACTGCTACAGGCTACGACTGGCCCTTTGGAGGATTCCTGTGCAAAGCCACTGCAGCTCTAGCCATCTTTAACCTCTACACCACCATCTTCTTCCTCACAGCTCTAAGTATGGACCGATATCTGGCCATAGTTCACCCGGTGAGATCCCGCAGGTTTCGCACGGCGCTGTACGCTCGCATCACCTGTGTGCTCATCTGGCTGTTCGCTCTACTGCTCAGTGTGCCCACAGCCCTCACCAGAGATGTACACCACATCATCGAGTTAGGCATTACCGTCTGTGGTATCCTTCACCCCGGGAAGGCCCATGCTAAGAGTCTGGAGCAGGTCCTTTTGGCCATCAGTCTGATGAAGAGCCTGCTCGGGTTCCTGGTGCCTTTCATCATCATCATCACCTGTTACTGTCTGATCGGGAGGGCTTTACTCAGTGCGAGACTCATCCAGAAGAGCTCACAGTCCCGGGACGATGAAGTGCTCCGTATGCTGGCTGCTGCCGTCTTCGCCTTCTTTGTGTGCTGGGTGCCCCATCAGATCTTCCACTTCATGCAGCTTCTAACTCAGCTCAAACTGCTCAAGGACTGCACCACCCTGGACATCATTGATACCGCCATGCCCTTCACCATTTGCATTGCTTACTTCAACAGTTGCGTCAATCCTATTGTGTACGGATTTGTGGGGCGCAACTTCCGCAAAAACTTGGTGCGTCTCCTGCGCTGTGCACCGGCCAGTGCCAGAGGACCTCATCCGAGCATCAGCTCCAAAATGAGTGCTCTGTCCTTCAGAGCTTCTGAGGCACTGAGTCTGACTGTTAAAAACAAGTCTTCCTCTGACATTAAGTGATAAATCCACATCAACTCTCCTCACTCTCTGATATAGAAGTGAGGAAGAGGAGAGCCTGCTTATGCCCCAACTGTATTACCAAGCACTGATCCATGCTGAGTGGCTGTCATGTGTTGTTCCATAGACATTAACTACAGTGTATCATAATAGTCGTGTCTGTGAACGTTGTCATATAGACAGCATGCAAACAAGTCACAATAATGCAGCCCTGTACTATCAATGTTAGTGTCCCATAAATACATAAAGTCAGTGCAGTACCTTGATCAAAAGAACTTATGTATAAAATCTGAAAAGGGGCATGGCACCCTGTCCTAAACGTTATATGGGGGATATATATTCAGTGTGCTTTGTCGTGCCTTCAGCAGTGGAAAAATGACAACATGAAAATAATATATTGTCATGAAGCATTGACAAACCCTGTTGTATCCAAGTGGAGTTTATGTGAAGTACAATGTTTAAAGTGGGGAACATATTCTAGTGCCTGTGTATTGTTAAATGGTGTGATATTCAGTGTTTGCTTAATGAAAAAATAAACATGAAGGGTCCAAAACTGAATAGACAAAATCATAGTGGGGGGTTTGTGCATAATTATATGTGGTGGTTTTTATTTGTGCTGTATTTAAATGTTGAAAGATGTTATTTTCTACTAAGTGTATAGTTGGCAAAGGTATGAAGTATCAATAAATTACAAAAATGAATAAATCTGAAGTGGTTTCTTGTGTTCAAATACGTTCATTTTTACTAATGATTAACTCTACATACTCCTGGCACTTGCTTCATCATGGAGCTAAAATAACAGGTGCACGTTGCAGTATCTTTTTGGGGAGGATGTTTGACAGCGATTGGTGGACAAGTGGCAGGTCAAGGGCTTATAAGTGGAACCCGAAGGCGAGACGGGCCTCACCGCCAACATGAAGTTCCTTTTGTTGTTTGGATTGGTGGCTGTTGCCTTGGCCGACAAGACCCGCTTTGAGGGGTAAGTCTTCACAAGTTTTGTCTTTTAGTTTAGGGGAAAAAGGGAAAAAGAATTGCAATCACGATTTCTGTGATTAGCCCCGATCACGTCGTGTGAGAGAGACGGCTTGCTGTGTGTGAAATATCACCAAAATTTAATATAAGTGATTTGGGTATAGGTCACCATTTTCATTTAACAGTTTTAATTCACATGGCCTTCACACTTTTTCATGAAATATTAACCATTACTTTGTCAAAAAACTTGAACGTTGTCATTTTATTGGATATATTTGACTTATAGACTGGACAAACAAGGAAAAACACTAGCAAAAT
Source organism: Philypnodon macrostomus (assembly GCA_036025475.1). Taxonomy (NCBI): domain Eukaryota; kingdom Metazoa; phylum Chordata; class Actinopteri; order Gobiiformes; family Eleotridae; genus Philypnodon; species Philypnodon macrostomus. Next base: position 5,033 of record JAVQKC010118604.1, read on the forward strand.
ATAAAGTAGAAATTGTACAAATAAGTAATACAATAGTCCAATATCAGTGATTATAATAGGTACAGTATTTGTTCATGTATATTGTAAACCCAAGCTGTCTTTTTTTTTAGTGATAAAGTCTTCCGTCTGAAGCCTGTTCTTGACGAGCATGTGACCCTCATTAAGGAGCTGGCTGACAGCGTGGAGGTACCATCACACACACCTTTAGTGCTATCCTCACTCCCTACAGGGGTTCAACTGCTCTGATAATGGTGGAACATGTTAAATTGGCCTTCCTGGACATCTTCATATTACATTAAAGTGTGGTTCACAAGCTGTTTCTACATCTTTATTTCAATGTCTGCCTGTACGACAAGGGGCTCAAATATAAACGCTGCAAATAACATAACACGCAAAAAAGAGCATCAAACTTTTATCCGAGATTTTGTACGATGATTTTTGGTCCAAAATATGATTACATATAAAGCACAGTTAATTATCCTTTAGTAAAAGTGTTTCGTTTTTATGCAAATATTGTAATAAATATCACATAGTTTTCCCTTTGGTCAATAACTAATGTATTATTATTTATTTATATGCAATCCCACCTAAAATGTCACACAGGCCCTTTAGATTCTCCGTACAGTAATCAGAACAGGCTGGTCTCGGGCTTTTATAAAGCCCATTTGTTTGTGTTTGGCGCCACCTGCAGGTGGATTTCTGGAGGCCCGAGAGTCCCGACCTGGTTACTATTGATATTGATGTAGACATCCGTGTCCCTGCTCTGTACCTGGACCTGATCCAAACCAAACTGCATCAGAGCGACATGGAGAGCCAGTAGGTCACAACAATATAAAATATATATAAACAATAATTAATCTAATGCAGGTCGTTGTTTATTACATTTGACACTTTTATTATTCTTCAGAGTGCTCATTGACAATCTGCAGGAATCTGTTGATCGTGAGATCGACGGTGGACCTTCTCCCAGGGCCCATAGCTACACCAAATACAACAACTGGGACACTGTAAGAGAACTGCAGCGAAATGTGACATTTTCATTTGTGTGACTCCTACTCACATTTAAACATATGTTCCCTTTTCTATTTTAGGTCCTGTCCTGGATTTCTTCTATTTCCTCCTCCAACGACAATCTCATCAGCAAAGAGGTCATTGGAAGCACATACGAGGGCCGCCCTATGACCCTCCTCAAGGTATGTCAACACTGACTGTTATTATTATTATTGTTGTTGTTATTATTATTATTATCATTGTTGTTTATATTATTAGTATTGTTATTATTGTTATTATTATTATTATTATTATTATTATTATTATTATTATTATTATTATTATTATTATTATTATTATTATTATTATTATTATTATTACATTATTTTGTGTTTGTTTCAAATAGTTCTTTTTTTTTTACTGCCACAGGTTGGTAGGAAATCCAGCTTTGCCAAGCCTGCCATCTTCATGGACTGTGGCATTCACGCCAGAGAGTGGATTTCCCCTGCTTTTTGCCAATGGTTTGTTAAGGAGGTAAGACAAATACATCTGAATGAATGTAAAAACTGCAAACTGTTACAATCAGTCTTTTCTACCTTTTAGGCCCTGTCCACTTACGGCAGTGATGCTGAGATGACCAGCCTGCTCAACCAGATGGACGTCTATGTGCTGCCCCTGTTCAACATTGATGGCTATGACTACACCCACAAGAGCGTATGTTTCAAGTTCAATCAAACTGAGCTTTTTAGATTGTTTTGTTTATCTTGTATTCACTTGAATTCTGTCATCTGTTTTGGATCTTTAGAACAGGATGTGGAGGAAGACCCGCTCCAGGAAATCCGGATCAAGCTGCATCGGAGCTGATCCCAACAGAAACTGGAATGCTGGCTGGTGCAGTAAGTCTGACTGTTTGATCAATCAAATAATATATCATTATATGTGCCCCACTTTATGGATATCTATGACAGTGTGACATTTTTTAAAATCAATGCTCCATTCTCCATTCAAAGTTTATATGCACTATTCAACCTGGCCAAACATGTTTTCTCTATCTATTCTCTATAGCCACTATGGATGGGTTTTTAATGGATTTCTGTTGAAATTTCTGCAAAGGTTTTGATACAGTATAGTCATTAACAGAATAACACAATAATAAAAAGATATAAAAACGAAAAAAATTTGTGTCAATAATGCATTTCCTTGTGTATAAAACAGCCATTGGAGCCTCTAGCAACCCCTGCAGTGATACTTTTTGTGGGTACACTCCTGAGTCTGAGGTTGAGGTGAAGAATGTGGCTGATTTCATCCGCAGAAACAAGGCCATCATAAAGGCCTACCTCACCGTCCACTCCTACTCCCAGCTGCTGCTCTTCCCCTATTCCTACACCTACGAGCTGGCTAAGGACCACAGCGAACTGGTCAGTGCATTTCACAACAAATCACTTTGCATACAAAAGTCTCTTAACACACAATACACACAATCTCTCCAGGTTCTCCTCAACATCCTCACATCCAAAAATGTGTAAAATTGTGATGCAAAATTGTCTATGTGCCTCAAAGTGTTCCGGGTGTACCCCTCTATCATGTGGCTCTCACTAAGGTTTCTCTTTTTCCTATAAATTGTTTTTTTGGAGTTTTTCCTGACCGTGCTGGAGGGTCTAAGGACAGGGGACGTCCCGGGATGGTCCTGTTGTTTGTGTGTTTATTGATTATCTATTAACTTTGTTACTGTTTGCAATGACCTTGTTTATTGTTTACATACATCTCTTTTTGTGAAGCCCCCTGAGGCAACTGTGTTGTGATATAGGGCTATACAAATCAAATCGAACTGAATTGAATACTCTGACTTAAGCCCATAGTTTCTGGGATTGGCTCACCCACAACCCCCTAATAGGATGTGAAAGTGGTGGAATATAAATGAATTAAAACATCAAATAGCCAGGTCCAAAGATCATTATTTGCCCAATAGTATATTGAAATTGCTTGCAGCTATTCACAACTTGATGGTGCAAGACCCATTTCTTGTCACTGTGTTCCCCTAAAATGTATTTTTCATGATATGGTGCTCATGTAAAACCGATTATGAAGTTGTTTCCAAAAGCTTAGGCATGAACTCAGCCTGGTCCCATTATGTCTGTTATCTAAAAGCCACACTTAGCCACAGCCGCAAATCATTTACTCCCCGCTCGTGTGCCTTCTCGTTCTCATGGGTCTTTTAGCTCTCACTGGGGTGTCCGAGGGCTGTGCAGTTAACACTCACAGCCTTTCACCAGCTCTCTCGCTAACGGAGACACATCGCACATCCTCAGACTTCAGACACGCTGGTAATTTAAGCTGCTTCTGACACGTTACAGAACAAAGGAAGTCTATACGGATCTTCATGTGCCAATACAAAATCATAATTTCCTGAGTGTTTCTCGCGAGGTTGTAATTTCCTGTGTGAGAGAACTGACATTTTTTCCGCTATTCCCTTCAACGTCAAAGAAATGTTTGGTTTTTTTTATACTGTATGTGCAAAGATTCTGTGCATGGGTTTAAAAACAGCTTTTATCCAGATGAATTTAATAACAGTTTTATAACGCTCATATTATGAAGCATGACAGACTAATGTTTTTCTTTCTACAATGTAATGTAATGCAGTATGCTGAGACGCTGACATTCTCTGGATCTGACAACATACACATACATTCTACACTGATCAAAAATGATTATCCTTCTACCACATGGTTTGCTTTGGCTGTGGTAGTGAAGTGGGCAGAGAGAGCAACAGCCACAAAAAGATTCATTCAAAAAACATTTCAATTATGAAACATGAAAGAATAATAATTTTTTAAAAATCAGTTTCTTATGAATTAATACTATATCTTCTATAGTTTTAACCCGTTGTCTCTGTGTGATGTGCAGCTGAAGGTGGCTGAGGGGGCCTCTGCTGCTCTGCGTAGCCTGTACGGGACTCGATACACCAGTGGACCCGGCGCAGCCACCATCTGTGAGTACATTACATTACGGCTGTATTCTTCTCTCCGTGGGGGGGGGTGTCACTTTTATAGAGCAGACCTGATAGACTATTTTCTGCCTAATATTATGCATCATGATGTGCTCACGATGCACCAAGGAATGTATATATATGCTCAAATGTGGCTTCTACAGTCAAAGACCAGGCAATCAAATACAGTGAAGAGCCACGCCTTTTGATAAACAAAGGGCTTCCGTTGCAAACTAGATTTTGGCTCTTAATTCATTTAAGCTAGAGCTGATCGATTTATTGTCTCATGTATATGTATATGTATATGTTTTCCATATACAGTGATACAGGTGATTAGATCCTTCCACTGTTTATGTTTACATTTTGACTACTGCTTATCATGAAAGTAGGCTGTTTAATTAGAAAAAGGTATCTGTAATTTCTTCCCAAAGTCAAATAAAATACAAAATATCCCTAACTTTTTGTGACTAGCATGAATTGAATCATATGTTCAATTTACATTCATTGTGCTCAGCCCTAAATCAAGCCGTCTCTTGTCATCATCCCCTTTCTTCTCCCAGACCCAGCTGCCGGGGGCTCTGACGACTGGGCCTATGACCTGGGGGTGAAGTATTCCTACACCTTCGAGCTGCGTGACACTGGTCGCTATGGCTTCCTGCTGCCCGAGTCTCAGATCAAGCCCACATGTGAGGAGACCATGCTGGCCGTCAAGTACATTGCCGCCTACGTGCAGAAGAACCTCTACTAAACAGAAAGAGAGCGAAGCTGCCAGGACCCCTGCCAACTACCCTCCTCTGTACCAGCCCCCAGCCCCACAAACTTCAGCCTGTTTCCATGGAGACGGCCACCACCCGCCATGTTGCCGCGCTGTGCTTGACAGAGTGTCGAGACGAGAGCAAACAATAAAATCAATGATCCATCCCCACATGCTGAATCAAGTGTTTATGTGTGTATGATAATGTATTGTCTTTGATGGACTCTACTTTTGATGTTAGGTATGTCAAAAAGAGCCACCAAAAATTCACTGTTATAGCTTCTTTCAACAACACTGCTAGATTATTTTCTACAGGAAAATACTGTATTTTTTGGGGTGGGTGGATTGAGTGCATGTCTCTTCTTTCCCCAACTCACTTTACTACGGCCAATAGCTAGTGAATAGTGGATGCACAAGTTACAGTGTCAGCCTGCTTAAGCCCTGTTGTTGAGCTGGCACTAGTCCAGTATTGGGGGGGCTGTGTGGGCGGGGGTACAGCTCTTTAAGGATTTTAGTGCAGTAGCTCAGTACGTGAGGACCACAGTGTAGTCCTTAGCAGTGAGCCCTCTCTGCCAAGCATCTGGGTTAAAAAATAAAGAGGCCCAAGAGTTTCTGTTCTCATACAGTCTTTGGGTTTTGCTATTTGAGAATGCTAAAACTGATTATTGTATTTAGACTCGTTTGTCATGTATTTCTGTTGGAACACATAAGTACAGTTAATTCCTCTTCAGCAGCCGTCTCAAGAGTTCCACTACTCAACTTGATCTGAGAATTAACTCTAGCTCACCACTGGGACCACTAAAATAAACTTACTGTTGCGTAATACAGTAAAGTACACAAGGGAACTACTTTGGGAATCATTTGCTGTATGTTTTGTGACCAGCAGATGGCGCTAAACATCAGCAGTATTTATTAGAACATACCGTTCCGTTCCATCTCTATATTGTCATCGGTTGAAATGACTCTAACCAGGGGAAATGCGCAACAGTTGAGAAGGTCAAGAACTGCAAAAGTGGCAAGAGTTATAGACTATATTTGGGCTGTGACTAAGACATATCTGGTAGCCTATATTTTTGTGCGTCAAATCTACTGCTTGTTGAGGATGGGAAAGAAGGTCTATACAACCAGCCTCGCCGTCCAAAAGTGTGAATAGTTGAACCCCGTGACCTTGGACAGTGGAGGCTCATAGTTGGAGCAGGTGGGTGTGAGGGCAGAGTCACGTGACGCAGCGCCCTGGCTACTGTCGTACTGCTATAAATCCACCTCTGTATATTTAGACAGTCCTTTTCTCCAGTCGGCGTGTCCTCAAGCCTATAGCTACGGACTAGTAGCTTTGTACGTCTTCAGTCATGGCTGGTATGTGACTTTCAAACTTTTTAATCCTCCTCGCTAAGCGCATATGTGTTCCCAAACGTTTGTTATTTGCCCAATACCAACGCTTTATAAGTTTGAGCGCGCTACAAAACTTTGAGCCACTTGTGCTAACATCCTAACTTTGTGTGAAAGTGAATTTGCAGCGGTAGCCTACTTTTTATTCGTCTGTGGTTTGTGTGTTTTTGCAAAAGTCCAACTGCAGTCCCCGTGCGTAAAGCCCACGGATGTATTAAGACCCAGGAACAAAACTGTCGAGCCTATATTCATTAAACATGTTTAATGTAAAATTACTTTTTGGAGTTTTAGTGTTACAGTTTAATGAGCCGCAAATATACTTACTTTGTTTTATCGATTGTGGCCAAAAGGCATTTGTTTGAAAAAAAAGATCTACAGAAAATACGTAAAAGTACGCGCACATGATGCAGCGCATCACTTCTACAGCTATATCGGGAACGTATGTAGGTCACGTAACAGACGGTACTTCTGTAGGCTACTTTTTGAAGCGTCATATTGCGTACATAACTCTTCCTCGTGAAGTCGTGATTTATGTGCCCCCAGACACATTAACAAGTATTGTTGTATTGTCAAATTAAACATATTATGTATTTTGTCAGATCTTTTTCATCCAACACACACTAACGCTGTGGTAAAACGTTTACCAATAGAAAAGTGGGTGTGAGAAAAAGGGGGCGTGGCACTGTTTATACAGAGACCACTGTTTGAATGTTTGAATGGAAAACGAACTGAGAAGAAGGAGAGAATACTGCAGTGCTCTCTGAATCCATGTTGGCTCCCATGTTTCAGTCACATAGCACACCCAAGTGCCAGGATGTCGTCATCTACTTTTATACACTCTCAAAGACTAGTCATTGTTCATGAACATGACTTGGCATGTAGCTGACAGATTTTCCCCTTCACTGCAGAGCTGATGGTGCCATATCATATAAACCTCACAATAAAGTGATACTTAATTTAACAGTGCATATGCAACTCTTGAAATGTAGCATTTAAACTGCGACCTGCCATTACATACATGTGAAGCAATGCATGTTATGTTCAATTTAATAACTTAGTTATTGTAGTAGTTGTGTTCTAGTTATAGTTACACCACTAGTCTTCATAAACAACAGTGTGCTGTTTTTTTTTACAGATCAGGCTTTTGTGACATTGGCTACCAATGACAGTTATGCCCGGGGAGCAATGGTTTTGGGCAAGTCCTTACAAAATCATAACACTTCAAAGAAGCTGGTGGTCCTTATTGGTCCCCAGGTATCAGAGCCCTGCAGGTAAGCAAATTGAACCTGTAAAAGGACTGCAATGCACATCGTATGAGATACTGTTTACACTATTGTAATGTTTAGGGGTGTGTTGAGGGCAATCTTTGATGAGGTGAGAGTAGTGGATGTGATGGACAGTGGGGACAAAGCACATCTGTCCATGATGAAGAGACCTGACCTGGGTGTAACGTTCACCAAACTCCACTGTTGGACCTTGACACACTACTCTAAATGTGTCTTTATGGACGCAGACACACTGGTGAGGGGTCAAACATGAACAAACATTTGCTATTTCTTATGTGTGACTGTGATTAATTCTTCGTTTTCATTGTAGGTGCTCTCAAACATAGATGAGCTGTTTGACAGAAAAGAGTTGTCTGCTGCCCCTGACCCTGGCTGGCCTGACTGCTTCAACTCTGGAGTGTTTGTGTTTTGTCCTTCAATGGAGACGTATGGCAAGCTGCTACAGTACAGCACTGAACATGGCAGCTTTGATGGTAAGCCAAACAGGGTGTTACCTGTGATGTCATTTCAATCCCATTGAGTAGGCCACTGAGGGGATCCACTGAGGGGATCCACTGAGGGGATCCAATGAAAAACTGCAAAAGGGCAGGTCATTTGTTAGCATGAGAGTGTCTCAGCCCCTGTGAATAACTGTTGAGAGTACGCCCCGCCTAAAGCCCCTAGCTACTGGAATGTTTTCCAGTCACCCTGGAACGTTGATAAATTGAAAAATGTGAATGAACACAGACTGCACATAAACATGATATTTTATAATTCAATTTCAATATTAAGCCCTATATCACAACAAACAACAAGCCTCAGAGGGCTTCACAGAAGAGATGTATATAAACAATAAACAAGGTCATTGCAAAATAAACAAGGTCATTGCAAACAGTAACAAAGTTAATAGACAATCAATAAACACACAAACAAAAAAGGACTGTCCCAGGACATCCCCTGTCTTTACACCCTCCATCACGGTGGAGGGTGTAAAGACAGGTCAGGAAAATCTCCAAAAAACCCATAATGATGTATGTACTGCATTTAAATGTATCTTTTACTGCATAATTGCTTTACCACTATGTGAATATGTACATTCTGTCAACAGTTACAATCTTATAAAGACATGATTTCAGTTCTAGTTGGAATGAGAAATATATTGTAAAATTACTTACAGTCTTTGCAGGTGGGTTGCCCAGTCACCAGCCTTTCCTGTCACAGGCCTAGCTGCTGAGTTAGTCTCTGGGGCTTCCCAGGTGGGCTGGGATAAATCTGAGAGTCATGTTTTGCTGTGTGTAATGTTACTAACATGTTGACTTCATTTTAGTCACTTACTGTTAAAGATGTTCAGTGACATATCAGAATAGTACAGGACTACTTTTTAATGAAGTCATAAGTGGAGCTGGGAACCTCATGGTACCTCACGATTCAATACGATACACGATACATGGATCACGATACTGATACTATCTCAATATGGCGATACTCGATATAGTGCACACAACCTACGATATATCATAGTTTTTATAGGAATGAATACAGTATTTAAACAGTATTCCAATGAGTGGATGTTTTTTATAATTAGAACAGTGAATACTTCAACGGTATCTCACAAACTAAATTTAAGTACTGCCAGGTTTTATTTTTGTGAAATATACAAAATATTATAAATTCCAATATATCGATACAGTATCACCAAAAAATATCGAGGTCCCACCCCTAGTGATAACCTGTGGCAGCTTTTATTATTGTGAAGAGGTCATGTTCAAAACCCCAAACTAATATGTATTGTGTATTTTATTAGAGACGGATTAATCCCCCACCCTAAACAATTTAAACATTATTTAAATGGTACAGTCCATATCTACTTGTCCAATGGTACGCTAATGGGTAAAGCAGACTTATTTATAGCGATATCTTTTCATGTGCACTGAAGCATGAGTTAAAGTTGCGCTGACCTTTAGCATTTTATTCACTTAGCTATGCACATGCACTGGTCTGCCTTTATGATACCGAACTATACGCTATTAAACACTGAGAAAAGGGCTGCCAAAGAAGAGTGTGCTTATACATGCAGAAGCTCTACCTAAATGGTCTAGTGCCAAACCAAACTGGCACAGTGTCACGGACATTCTTGCTGCTCATCCCCTCAAAATGAAGAACCAGGGTTTGTATTAATGTTTGGGAAGGCTGTGGTTTTGAACAGCAGCCACTGTATGTTATTTTAATCTTAAACGTAAACATGCAAAGACCTGTTTATGAAGTCTACTTAAAATAGGTGTCAATGAGCTCCGCCTGTTGGTAAAAGGTGGAGTAATAGTGAGTATGAATAGTCAATGAACCTCCACTGTGTTTGAACTGCAGTGTTTTTAGGATAATTGTAGCCCGGATGTATGACATAACTGAAAGATTAAACTAGACAAAAAGTAAATATATTGTAATTATACAAAAACTACGTCTGGAACATTCTTAAAATGAGCTTCACTGGCCCTCAACACTTACGCATACTCATGTACTGTCAAATGATTGAGTAATTATGAATAGGGTTGGTATCTCTTGAATTTGTTTTGTGACTTAATTAGTCTGTTTTTAATAGTTTTGTGAAAGGCGTCATTGTGTTGCTAGTTGAATTGGCAGGACAACAGCTGCTCATCTCAGTAAGTACCCGGCCACTGACAGTCAACACTAAACTTTGGAACACATTCAGAGCAAGCATCAGAGCTAGACCTGCTGCCATTACATCTAATATTAGCTCAGTTCACGTCACGTTCTTTATTTGTGAGCCTCTACTCATTGATTGGCACTTTTGGTCAGTCACAGAATTTTAAGAAATGATAATTTGTGGTGAATCATTCCCCACCTCTGTGTTGGGATTAGGTAAAAGCACTGGTACTTGCTACATGCTGATCGATGCCTCTGGTGAACTGAATGCCAGTAATGCACACGTGATAATCTGGCTAGTGCTGTTGGCCATTTGACCACATTTGTGCATTGTATACAGTTCAGATGGACTTTGTTCAGTGGCAGTGTGTATTTCCAGCTTTATTTAACTGACTGTAGTGTCGTGTTGATCACACAAATAGAACATAGGTCATAGAACATAGACCAACTCAGAGACGCCATGAGTAAAATACTTTCCACTTCATGAGTCATGTTTTTGTTTTTCAGGGGGGGACCAAGGAGTGCTAAATGGTTTCTTCAGTGACTGGTCCACAGCTGACATCTCTAAGCACCTTCCCTTTATCTATAACCTCAGCAGTGTGGCCATCTACACTTACCTTCCTGCATTCAAACAGTACGTTGTTCACTTTATAGGCATTATTGATGGTCTAATAACATAGAGGGTTTGTGCAGAGCATAGTGACCGGTCAGTGTGACTGAATTCTTGTTCTGAGCAAAATGTAACCAGATCCACAATCACATGAGCAGTGTGGTTAGACTGTGAAGTGACATCAGGTTACTGTGAGATGGGCAGTTAAATTCCAGCAGCTCCAATAGAAAGCTCTACAGTACCACTCAAATCCACCTTAAACCTCTGAACAGCTGATACTTGGTCCAAAAATAGAGCTTTATTTTAAGTTTTAATGTTATGCTTTGGACTGCATACAGTATTGTGTTAGAGGTACAAGCTTTCACCTTCGACCTTTACTGGCAACCAAACAACCTGCTGTTAGCTTTGGCAGCAGAAACAAACTTTACAAGACTTGAATATAAGATTGACTCAGTGAAAATCACATTCTTTTATCAAGACAATCAAATGATTTGATCTCAATGCAGATATGGCGGCAATGCCAAGGTTGTTCATTTTCTTGGTAAGACCAAGCCGTGGAATTACACCTTCGACTCCAAAGCCAAGCGGATTTCAGGTGCAGTGCACGAGGCCACGTCACATCCTACCTTCCTGATGGACTGGTGGATGCTGTATTCCAGCGCCGTGGTGCCACTGCTGTACAAGCAATATGGAGACCAGCCGTTCAACTCTGGATGTGGGGAGGTGTGTATCTGCAGACAAATTGATATAACTTATAAATAATTCTCTACAGAAGTAAATATTTAAACTTTTTGTTTCAGGAACTGCATATTGACTTATGAGTTTGTACTTTAGACCAATACTCAGTTCTGACTTATATTCACCAGTTGCTTCTGTTTTGTATTATTCTAATGATTCTTTCAGGGGGAGGGCCCATGTACAGAACAGCCGTTTCCACCAGCCATGTCCTCAGAAGAACGGAAGGATAAATGGGAGCAAGGTCAGGCCGACTACCTGGGAATGGACTCGTTTGACAATATCCAGCAAAAGCTTGATAGTTTTCTCAAATAAAGAAATAATGGAAGTGGAATGTGAGAAGAGCACTTACAGTTCAACAAAATGGCCCCCCAGACATCAGCTCTAAATTTGGTTCAACAGAGCCACTCCGCTCAGCACTTCTTCTCTTTGCCCTAGTGGGAGAAATACAGTATAATAGAAATATTAAAGTATAAGAATGCCTGGTGTACGAGGCGTTCAGTCAGTTTTTATAGACACACTGTAAAGGATCATGCAGTTTATGCACTTTTTGTAGGTTTCTTGTCACTGAGTATTCAGTTGAATGTGAATACTCCAGTTGTGTGGCAACAAGAGTGGAGCTGTTTTTGTCTGAGTCAAACATTACTCTGCATCAACATTCTTTTTCATTTTTTGTACTTCTGTTTTTCTTTAATTCAAATGTGTTCTTTTACATTTAAGATTTCGCCTACTTATAATGTGTTTACATTGCTTCTAAAGGCCATTATAATGTAGCCATAGACAGCTGCTCTGCAGCATTTCTGTGCCATAGCATTGTATTCTTAAGTACCGTCACCATGTCTAGCGTCTGTGTGACATTTTCCATGTCTGATTAGGAGATAAACATGCTGGTGTTCATTTCAGGAGGATACTAGTCAGTAGTACAAACCTTGCCCTCACTGGAAATAAAAACAAAAATCTATGGATGTCTATGGATCTCAGTTTTGTATTTTTGCAGCGATATGGTACAGGCTACAGTGCACCCACCGTTTAGTCTCAAAGTCAAACTTCAGGATAATAACTTCTAAGCGAGAGTGTGTGCTTGGCACTTCCGGTTTGGTATCAACCAAGACGCACATGTTAGCGTTTTAGGATAACGACAAAAAATAATATTAATTCATCAACTATAATAAATATATATCTATATAAAACAACATTGTGCAACAAACACGTAAAGTGCACTTGAGAACGACAAGCACTATCCGGTTAACGTTTTAACTAAGCGGTTGTGTTTGTATTATAACGTATTTATTATTACATTAGCTAGTATTAGAAATATATTACTATTAAGCTAGTAATTACCTACTTGCCTCTAAAAGTTCAACTCGGGGGGCGTGTCATGACGTGCTGGCTGATGCTGATGTCGACCCGAGGCTCACCAGGAAAGTAAACAGTACTCCTCCGTCAAAATGGCCTCGGTCCCCGGACTCCGAGTGGTACTTCTAGTGTCTTTTTCAGTGTTTCTCACCGTGGTTCTGGGGTTTGGACTGCCTGCTCTGCTCAACGCAGTCATGAGTCTTTTCGGATTACCGGAGACCAGCGTCACCGAATGCATCGTTGGACTGTATTTAGTTTTTGTACTGTTTGTTGCGATGCCTCGGATGCCTAGAGGACTGGTGGAGGTAATACATATATTATGACGCTGTTCTTGGGCTTGCGTTGCATTTACAGTGGGCTAATATATGATCTGTTTAGACAAGAACAGGTAAACCGACCTGTTGGGGTAGCTAGATATTAAATCATCAACCCTGTGTGTGTAGGTGAAGGGCAAAGCCGTGTTGATCACGGGTTGTGATAGTGGATTTGGACATGCACTGGCCAAACATTTGCACAAGCTGGGCTTTACAGTCTTTGCTGGCTGTCTTCTAAAGGTAGGACATCTGATGTTACTTAAGCAGTTTCCTGGTATATTCTCCTGTTGCAGTGAAAAGGCATGTTAATGGTTTACTCTGCAGGACAAAGGAGGAGAGGGTGCAAAGGAACTGGAGGAGATTCATTCAGAAATGATGAAGGTGATCCAACTGGACGTATGCAGTGATGACCAGGTGAACCAGACTGTGGACTACATCAGGGAGACTTTGGAAAACTCAGAAACAGGTACAATGACATGTCTGTTCACATCTAGAGCTCACTGGATGTGTGGGGGTCAATGTACAACCAGTGGTACTTCTGTAATATTTTACCAGGGCTGTGGGCAGTGGTGAACAATGCTGGTGTGTCCACATTTGGAGAAGTAGAGTTCACCTCCATTGATACGTACAAGCAGGTGTCAGAGGTCAACTTAATGGGCACCATCAGGATCACTAAAGCTGTTCTGCCGCTGATCCGTCGAGCAAAAGGTTAGAAAACACAAACGACGTCCGTGTCAAGTGTGCAATAAAAAAGGATCAAAAAGAATATTAATTATTTATTTGAATATGAATTATTTGTTTGCATATCGATTATTTGTTTGAATATTAATTATTTGTTTGAATATTAATTGTTTATTTGAATATTAATTATTTGTTTTAATATTATTTATTTGTTTGAATATTAATTATTTGTTTGAATATTTATTTGTTTGAATATTAATTATTTGTTTGAATATTAATTATTTGTTTGTTACCACAATCTTAATCTACAACCATAATAATCCTAACTAGTGAAGGCTGCACTGAAACATCTGTTCTGTTCCATGATTTCTCATCGTTAACTCTACAAAAGACTTGAGCATAACATCATAATTTAAATTCAGTCCCATTTCTCTCCATCTTTAAATCTGTTAAGCTGAGCATAACCCACCAGTTTAGAGGAGCCCATTGTTGACCTTCTGCTCTCTCCATAGGCCGGGTGGTGAACATCGCCAGCATGTATGGGAGGATGGGAAACATCATGCGTTCACCGTACTGTGTGTCCAAATGGGGTGTGGAGGCTTTTTCCGATTGTCTTCGTTACGAGATGAAGGCCTGGGGAGTTAAAGTTTCCATCATCGAACCAGGGAACTTCATAGTGGCCACAGGCATTTTAACCCGGGACATTGTGGCTAACACGGCCAACAAACTGTGGAATGAGGCTCCATCGTGTGTGAAGGAGGACTATGGGAAAGCTCACTTCGAACAGCAAATGGCTCTGATGCGCTCCTATTGTAACAGTGGACAGAAGAAGGTGGCTCCTGTTTTAGATGACATCACGGATGCCATCATGTCAAAGCGTCCATACGCTCGCTACATGCCCATGGAGCCTCACTGGTGGATCAGAGTGCAGCTCATGACACTTCTGCCAGCTGCTATATCTGATCTACTGTATTTCTAACAGAGCATTGCCCTCCATAACAGCATTTCTGATTTCAAGACATAATTCCACAAATTAAAGAATGATGAGGCCTTAAAACTTTCCAATAGGAAATGATTGCACTTTTTACAGTCTATCTTTCATCAAAGACACTAGTTTGGATCAATAATAAACAGCAGAATCAGAGTATACATTAATTATAAAATATATATTGTGCATGTACATGGGACATGTTGAATGTAAAACCTCAGAGTAAGTGGTCTGTATATTCCTGTTCATGTGTGTGTTTTGAACACATGAAAATGATCTGCTCCAATTCCAGCTTCCTGTTGTGGCTGTCTCCGGACTGAACTAAGGTCAGCTGCTGTACCTCCCTGGTGAGGTTTGGCACAGGCTCATTATACAACACAAATTCACTCATTCTCCATGTGATCTGGACCAATACCTCTAGACTCCGATTGACTGGTGGGATTAATGCACATAGTACACCTCTGTCTTGTATATAATAATGTATTTAAAAGTACACTACTATTGTTATTGCAAAAATAAAGCAACATCATATTAAGACATTGTCAATAGCATGCATTCTAACAGGAAACCACAAGAGGGCAGAGAAACACTACAAAACTCTAAGCAGTTTTCCACAGGCTTGTGTTACTACTGCTTTACTTTACTGAGCTACATTAAGTTGAGATTTAGGAGTGATTAAAGAATTCAATACATTGCTACAAGTAAAATATAATAGAACATTTGACTTTATATATTTACATATTAATGGGACGACAACATGGAAGTTTTGGTCGTTTATTATGACATCTGAACACTCTAATAAACTCTCCTAAATATTACACCTGAAGATGCTCTGCCCAGCTCCATAAAAACAGTATTAAGAGCATGAAATAAGATTCACAGCACTGCCTTGATCATTCCACAGCATGAATGTGTTTGCTTCACTCTCACTTACAGGATAAAAGCCTCGTGAGACAAAGAACACCATCGAAATGTAAGAAGCACAAAAGCACCAACGTCAACATTAGTCACTTGTGCAAAATATTATCTAGAAATTAATCTTTTGTAACATTTTTTCTCAGGGTTAGTTTTGCAGACAAGAATTCACTGAATTCAGCTGCATGGGAGTTCTGTACAAGGAAAATGGACAATATAATAATCTCTAGATAGAATTTGTCACAACTGCCCAAGTGTTATAAGCAGATTAAAACATTTCTGTACAGCTACAAAGCTCTGCTCATGCGGTCTGCATTAGAACGTTATTACAATCCCAGTTTATAACAATATCTATGCAGAAAGATACTGTCAGCCAGTCTGCAATACCAGGCAAAGAGGAATATTTTAGAGGAATATATGTGGTTGAGAATAATGTCAAACACTAAGGCAGCACAATACATTGCAAAAATTGTCTGTTTAATGCACCATCAGTATTTATACCCCAAGTCACTAAATGTATCACAATAATGTTATGGTCGTCGGGAAACAGTCACAAAATGTGTAACTGGATCCATCGATGAAATGTTATAAAACCCATATAATTGTATCCAAATATTTTTTTTTTAACATACTTATTACTGCATGTTGTTTGCCCGAGTATTGTGCAGCCCTAATGTGTACTGAATAGTATTTCCATGGAAATCGTACGTTTCTTCACACCCAACACTATGTATGTGATACCGTTGACTTGAGGTTGCCATGGGAGATTCAGGTCATGATTACATCACACCTGGGACTGGGATGTTTCTCAATGAACATTGCCACATACATTATACAGCACATGTAGGCATTCATAATGACTGAAGAAGTCATTGAAATCTGCTATGGTAAGGTCACTTGATGATACTACACAGCGTCAATGAACGGACAATAGGTTGTGTTCAACAAATCCAAAATCTAATAATTGAGATGGTGGCAGGCACAAATAGTACAGTTGAAATCTGCTCTTGTGTTAAAATTCATACGTTTTTAAATTCAATTACTGGGCCTATTGATGTAAAAAACAGAAACTGGCATCAAGTTCAGTCTGTTTTTGTGAGTAAAAATGATCAATCACGCCTGAGCCAGTAGACAGTTAAGCCAAGATTCACACGGCAAGCATTAATTCAATCACTAACCAAAATGATCAGGTTCAATGTTTGTGGATATTGGTTTACATATTTCTTTTTAAATAAAGTCTATCATATATGCCCTCCATCTTGGGTTATGACATCAAATTCTCGTGTGTGAACACCATCTATTGCTGCATGACAAAAGACAAGATACATCAACACAATCACACAGGGGAAAGGCAGGGGTGTCCAAAGAGGAAATACCCCATAAGGATGTTTTGAAAAGCATGTCATCCCAAATGCTGCTCACTCAGTCATTCTTCAACTGAGGCACATGCAAAGCTTCAACCAAATAGCAGACAGCAGTGACAAGAGGAGTGGGACATTAAAAAGCTTTGGTTGACAGGAAGCTGTGAAGGCACAAAAAAAATAAGACCTGAATCCTTCTCACGGGGGCACAGTGAGTTGGTGGTGCTCACTTTAGTGCTGTCATAAAGCAGATGTAGAACAACTGCAGGGATCAGGGATCACATCAATAACGGAGGAAAAAAATAGCCAAGAATATTTCTGTAACCATAAACAAACACTGTGTAAAGTGTGAATGATCCAATTATCTTGATACATTTGACCAATGCTGTGTTTGGACAATATGGTAGTCGCCTGACAGAAATGTATACACAAAAAAACTGCCTAATCAACAATTTAGTCTGGATTCAGTTTACTCCTGATTTGGAAATACTATTAGTTATTGCCTATTGCATGTTCTCTTATATTGTACAGCCTTACTTACTACATTTGTTGCAGTTCACAATGAATCATGTACCCCTCAAGGGAATGACCGTACAGAACTGTCACAGAACTGGAAGATAGCTCACTCTCACATTCTTTTGGAACTTCAGTTTTTCCTGCCTTAAATCTTCTGTTGGTTACATACATCACCATTGGCCTTGTGCTCATGTCCCCACCCCAACAACTGGGAATGGTATTCCAGATTTTGTATTTGGCAAAAAGAAAAGGCCCTATCCAAGTCTCCTCCCAAGATCCTAATGCACCACTTTTGTTTGAGGATCATTTTTCATTCCCTTCTGTAAAAGTCCAATGCTTCCCCCCACTTTCAATCTACTTTTCTGCAGCTGGAGAACTCATCACTTTCATCATCATCAAGAGCCAAGTGCAGTTAAGTCAAAGCTGCTGAATCTTCTTGATACACTTACCCTCAATAAACACCCTTATACCATAAATACTATGTGGTGCATCTAAACCAAGTTAGTACTAGCATATGTTAGCATTAGCATATTTTAGCATTAGCCATAGGGTTGGAATATGCTAACCAAAACAGAACGCTAACCACATTCACATTGTGAATCTGCGGTCCACTTTCACTTACCAAAACTTTACCGTAAATACTGACCATGTGGTGCATCAAAAACAATTAACATTAGCGTGTTCTAATTTTAGCAACATTTTTGAAACTAACATCAATCCTTCTAACCCAAGAGTCTGGATTTGCTACATGCTACACAACTGCATTACCATGACCCTTGAGCGACCCATTTCCTCCTCCACACCACCAGTGATTGCTAATTCAAGAGAAATTACATCATCCTGACTTTCCCTTGCAGCTCAGTACAACTAGAATGTGTATTTGGGCTCTGGACCCATAGGCTAAGCCACCCACCCAACATTCGTTTGCTTATCTCCAGAGAAACGTCCCCTTTGGCAACACAAGAGAGGTCACATCAGCTGTCAGTCAAAGGGGGGAGGGGGGAGGAAAGAAGACTTTACATAGAGACAAACTGTCTATCAAATTTTCACACATTCGCATGCAGACTTGCCAGGTCATTTTTTTTAGCTGCTTTAGCAATACAGCAAAGTGTGACAGTGGTTGAAGAAATCATTCATATCTCACCCTAACAGAACAGTGTCAATAAATATATTTTGGTCACTTAGTTTTTATTCACAATATGCAGTTAGCAGAGACTTGATTAGCGTGTCCACAGTGTAGCACAAAGAGCTACAACCTGTAAATGTCTGGACTCACATGTGGTTGCTGTGTAAAAGATACAGTTAAAATAATCACATTTAAAAAAAGAACTGTTAAAAAGATGATATATTATTGACAAAAGAAAATACTAGATGCGACTCTCCAAATAGATGCGGAGGAGGATGACCTATGACCTAACATCTGGATAATTTAAAATAGGTGACAGAGTCGTCCACTCTCTGGAGTTCATCGTCTTTTGTCTCCCTCCTCCATGAGTCCGTCTCTCCCAGGCTTTTTCCATTCCTCCTCTTGGAATGCTCACAAATCGTATTAAGTCCTGATGATGTGCTAAGTCCTCAGGCTTGGGGTTGAAATGTTAGTGTGTGTTTTCTGTAAGTATCTGTATGACTCTACCTGTACTTAAATCAAAGTGTTCAGACTATGTTGTGATGAGTGTCTGTGACAGATAGATCAGGAGGCAGCCAAGGCCTTGATCAGGTACAGTTTGTCCCCTTGCTCACTGGTGAAGATCGGGGCCTTTTTGTAGTGTTCAACAAGCTCCTCCATTGAGTTGAACTTGCGCTGTCCGATGCAGTAAAGATTCTCCTTCAGCTGCACTTTGAAATGCTTGTTTTTGCTTTGTGCCTTGAGCGAGATGGAGAAGTCATTGGGCTGCAAAAATACAGGGGAGAAGCTGTTATTAACAGTGACTGAGCAAAGACAGCAACAGAATTAAAGTGTAGTTAAATGTTAGCAGTAGATTGACTACAACATTTGGACGTAAACATATTGTTTATTGCAACTTTTCAGGAAAGTTCACTCAAAATGTGTTCCTATTTCTGATTAATATTGAATCACTGACTTCTATAGCAGCACCAGAAATAAAATGTAATGACAAATTTAGAGCACTGAGTTACCGATGACTCGCTGTCTCTGATGAGGAAGTCTCCCTCTGTGCCCCTCTGGTTCAGCGCCACCTCTGCCTGGTGTCGCGTCACTTTGCCGTAGTACCACTCCTTCCCTGCAAAGCGGCCGGTAACTGAAGGCGAGATGTAGTCACAGTCGGGGGTGGGAGGTCCAGGTGGACCTGCTATAGGTTTGTGGGAAGCGGAGTCTAGCACTGTCACATAGTTTTTAGGCACTAAACCCAACTGTCCATCAGCTTTACGACACTTCCACCACTCTGGGTCGTTCTCAGGTTTTTCTATGACCTCCATCACTTCACCCTTCTCAAAGTTTAGCTCCTCATCACTGCCCGAGCTGAACGGGTACAAGGCCTGGACCGTGTGCAGCACTCTGTTCCCATTGGCCGTGCTGTTGACCACAGCCGCCAGCTTCTCTGTCAGTGATACTGTGGGGTCTCCCAGCCCGCCTGTCCCTCCTCCGCCTGCTGTCCTGTCCACGTCCTCAGTCACATAGTTGGACGGGAACCAGCCTGAGCGCCCGTTGTAGCTGCCACGCCACCAGCCGTCACTGCACTTCTCCATGACGATAACACGTGTCCCTTTGACCAGCGACAGCTCGTCCTCTCGCTCCGCGGTGTAGCTGAACTTCACCAGAGCTGGCACGTTGAGGTCATATAACCGCTCACCGTTGTCGTACATGTCTGTGTCCACATTAGAGGCGGTGTCTCTCATTCCTCCTTTCCTGCTCTTCACCTTCCCAATCCCTACAAAACGAGCAAAGAACAGAAGTGAACATTTTTGAGTGGAAGGTCTAAGGAAATACTGTACTTAGGTATGAAATCACCACAATCATTCTGCCGTGTGAGTTTTTGTGCCGATGACAAACTGTCTTTTTTATACAAAAGTAATATATTTAGTTACTAATCACTGCTAATACAATCTCACGCTTAAGGATTTTCAGAAGAAAGTCTATCTACCAAAATTACATGATTAACTGTTTGGGTTGTTAATGATATTTTTCACAATGCAAAAAGTCTTCTACCAGACCCTTAATGAGCAAATGACTAGTCTACTGAAGAATAATCACAGGTCACTATGCCAAACAAACAGAACCCAAACATCAAATGTGGTAGAATAAAAACAACTAAATAGTATCCAGTAGTAATAAGCTCTGGGGGTTAAAATAAAATGAGGTGGGGTACAGTAGCTCAACATCATTATTGTTCCACCAGCTCTCCGCACTTCAAGCCAAAATACATTCTTTGGGATTAAGTCGTGGTGCTAAGGAAACAAAAAGCAAAGCCTGTGTGGTTAGAAGAGAAATGTAGTGTGATGAAAACGTGTTTACCACAAACCTATACACCATACAATCTTACAGCCTTTCACATTAGTTCATTTAAGGATCCTAAACCAAGCAAATAAGTGAGATTGATGCATCGCTCAATGTTAGCCATGGCTGCGGAGTTCTGACTAAAAGGCTTAGTCCCATTTCACTGTTGCTAATCACATTGCACTAATTACCTGCACTGCCCTTACACCTCAGGCTTAACATGCACCGCAGCTGGATACCAAAGCTCTCATTTCTGCCATTCATTTTTACCCTCTTATTATAACCGTGGGAGTTATGTAGAAGATATTATATTTAGTTTAAATTTGATCAGGAGATAGTTCTTACTATGTCAAAAGAAAACTCTCACACAAATACATATTATAATTTGTCATGTGTGTCTCGGTTCGTGCCATAGAAAAGCATTCCCCTAAGCAAAGACACAGATGTAAGTGACTATACGTGAAATGTGTCTCTAAATGTCCAGAGAAACCCTATCATTTCTCCTGTATCTTGATTCTCTGCACTCTCCTGAACTATCACTTAAAAGTTCTGACTCAGAGCAGGGGAATACCAGGCTTAGGGCTGAGTGTGGAGTCAGGTCTGGCAGGCTTGTGTGGTCATCATTCTATTGGTCAAGACTTTCCACTTGGCAGGGCACCATACTAACAATTGTATGAAACGCATGCAGATGTTAGTGTGGACACAGTGGTGAAATCATGCAGCCTTTCTAGCAGAAGAACCTAGAAGTCTGCCTGGTTTATCTAAGCCGGCTAATGGGAAGGGCAGACCTGGACAGCCTGGACACAGCGGGAACATGAAAGTAGAAATTAGCTTACATGCATTTTTATCCGAGTGAAATTACAGTTACAGAATACACTTTTACAAAGAGGTGTCTGACTATGACTCTGGGGGAAGACAACCTCAAGTCAAAGTGCTTCCAGGTAGAGCCTGTTATTAGTCCCACCACTGTACATAAATACAGAGTGCAGGCTGGTGTTAAGAGCTGATGTCTGAGCAGGAGATGAGGTCTAGTCATGCCTCAGCATCTCTGATAAATATACATAAGAAGATAAAGTATTGCCTATTCTAAAGCACACATAAAAGGACTTACACAAAACACTGAGGTCTCAAAAAGTCCTCGTTTAGACCTAGTTTAGTCCTGGTTTAGACTTGATATAGCCATGATTTGGAGATGGTGAGTCTGTGTAGACTACATTAATTTGTCTAAAATACAGTATAGATTAGTTCAGTTTAGCAGTCTTTGGATGATATACATTTAAAAACAAAATCCCCACCAGCATCTATAATGTCTCATTAATTATGATGAAGGAAAAAAGTCCGACATGTTTTATCTGTGACCAGGCTCTTATCACGATATCCTCTGGAAGTGCATCAACTCCTTCCTGCTACAGGGACAAATATTTGCATAAAATATTCACACAACCAGAGAGTTCAATGACGATTAGATTCTCAAAATAGCTCAAAGCAAAGTTCAGATTTGCCTATTGAATAAGGTTAGGTCATTCTGAGAAATTTCACACACGAAACAACAAGACGCGACACTGCTGACATCAACGTCACTGTTAATAATGACTTTATCTCAGCTCTACCTTTGGATACGTACTGTTCTTTCAAAACCCTGTATACCTGGCTTTTGTATCTGATTTGAACTATTTAGGTCTTTAAATGTAGACTCCTATAGATTTTATATTATTACATAGATTCAGTGTGACGAGCTGCTCATTCAAACATTATAATGACTAAGCTGTCTGGATCTCAGACTGGCAGATGACTTGCAGTCTAATGTACTGTAGAAAAAACTTGAATTATAGAACAGCCATTTTAATGCTATCATAACAATCTGAGATAGGGAGAATTACTACATTTACCTGAAATATTAAACATAAAAAAGGCAAATAAACTTTCAGCAGGGCCGCACAATATCGCAACATAGGCAACCACACATCTAAACAGCCAAAAAACTAAATGTATGGCAATACACCTTGATCTTCTAGAGATACAAACTTAGCCTTTAGGTGGGTGATTTACACCCAGTTTTACTAGTTTATCAAGAGTAGTTTTCTGCTTAAATTCTACATCGATACCTTTAGCAGAAGTTAGTTTCAAAACGCATAACCAAACATAACCAGTCATATGGTTATGGTAATATACAGCATAGGTATTGTATGTTTCTTTTCTCTAATGCTTAGAGAGCATGTGGTGTACAGACAACAGAGGGTTGGGAGAAGGAGGTGCTAAAAATAAACACTATTTAGTCCCTTCCCCCAACTGTTCCCCAAACCCTAAAAAGACAAATCCTCTTCTTGAGTTTGAACTTGATCTATACGTTAACTTAAACCTCCTACATATGAACTTCATGTCAGTGCGAAAATGTGGAGCCCAGGCAACTCCCTTGAAACCCACAAACCATGGCACCACTTAGATATTAAAGGAACGGGGCAGCAGAGAATAGCATGGAAATTTTTCTGTCTTTAGACGTCAGATGCTTTTCCTGAGCCTATCCTGTGCGTACGACACAAGAGGAAGGAAATTGCATGGCTTCAACTGGTAGTAGACCAGGGCTTTTACAGTAACGGTGGACCATTTCTAATTTCCTAAGAAATATAGATAGATATTTTGTGTAGAAAATAACTGTAACTTAAATGTACTTCCAAAAACATTTGTATGTTCCGGTTTGACACTCGAGAACTACCCCTTTAAATATTTGAGGGTATATTTCATTTGTTTGATAAGACATCTGTGAATAATTGTTACCAATAAACACAACTCAATATGACGGTATACCGTGTTAAAAAATATATCCATGGTCAAATTGCCCACTCCTACGTCAACTGGTAGTAAATTTCCCCCAAACAATGGCAAAAACATTAGGCCCATCAGATAAAAATGGCTTTCCAGATCAAATGAAGCAGCACGGGGGGAGAAGAAAGTGAGCTATAGCCTAGCAGTACCAGACAGGAACTGGTTTTGTTTTTTAGCCCGGGCCTCTCTGAGCTGGCTGCTTGTCTATTGTCTGACAGGGCCCTTTCGACCTGGTGCTTCCCTCCATTCCAGGGCTCTTCCTCTGTGGACGACAACACCCCGCGTCAGCCTGTCTGACAGCCCCCTACTTTTAACACTGCAGCATCACATTGAACTGTTAGGAACTGTATGTATTTTTAGATTGTGATTAATGCATTTTGTGAAAGTTAAAAATAGAACCCCCTTTGTGATTACTGCTGTGGCTAAATAAAGCAATTTTATCTGGTCACACATTGAAAAATTGTAAAAATTGTAAAAAAAAAATAAATAAAAAAATTATAATTGTGTTAGGACATCATAGCTAATATTATATTAATTTGTTTGTGAGAACTGATAAAGACATAGTGCCCAAACCTAAGCAGAGGATCATCTAGTTCAGGGGTAAATGCTTAATGAATAAGTCCTTAAATAATAGTGAAAAATAATGCACTGTTTGCGTGATCATTTATATCCAACTGTGCCATAGGTTTGATGCCCTTCCAGATAATATCCTCTTAGTGAATCGAGAACAGCACAAAAAGTACACTGGCTTTCTTTTGTTGAGCCTATTTTCTTCATAATGAGATGTACTGTTTGTCTGAGTCAACCTGTGATATTAGGAATTATTGTATCAGATTTCTACATAAATATAAATAATGTAGTAATGTGGCGATAATCAATATATGACCTACGATATATCACTGTTTTTAAAAGGAACAAATATGTGTGAAATATACAAAATGTGATTAATTCCAATATATCAACACAGTATCACCAAAAAAATCATGATATCTCGGAATATTTATATGTTGTCCCACCCCTAGTGGAGAAATCAATTTTTTTTTTTCAATGCTTGTATCTCGTTAATAACCATCCCAAAGCTTCGTCACCCAGAGATAAGTCATGTGCCGCAGCCATATGTTTTAGTATGAGACAAAGACATGCACATTAAATGTAATAACAGTTCATGCCCTAAGAAGTGAGTCAAACTAAACTAAAGGGTGTGAGCAGAGGATCGGGCATATTCCTCAAAAGGTGTTTTTAGACTGACACTTCAATCAAGGTGCAAACATGGCTGACTGATAGCTTCACAGGAAATGCTCTGAGCTCTTTCAACTTCAGCTGTCTCTAGAACTTCAAAAGCAGGCAGCAGTGAGTGTCTGTGGTGAAATGAAGCCGAAAGGAGACAGCCACTTCATTTGCTGTATACCACTTTATTATATAGCACTGCCAATATAAATGCAGATGCAACGGCTTACCTTGACCAATATTCTTTGAAATGTAAACGAATTGACCTAACATTGAAACTATATATACACAAGATATATACTTGTGCCAGTCCCAAGCCTGGCTAAATGGAGAGGTTTGCACTAGGAAGGCCTTCCAGTATATGCGATCAGTATCACTGCATGTTCGAAGGGAGATGACTTAAGTATATTGTCTATGCTACAATTTCAGTAAGTGATGACTGATTTTCCATTCTCCTCAGAATTTTGATCAATAAACAAGCTTTCCATCGGGTGCTTTTTTTGGGTTGCTTTATGCATGACGCAGCATTAGCATGACATGTCAACACTTAAACTTGTGTTGAAACGTTATCTTTTCAAGTTTCCCTTTTACATGGTACAGCTGCTCTCAGTATGTCCCGTGATAAGGGTGTCCTGGATTATAGAGTCTATTTGGTTGCACTTTTTATGAAACAAAACACAATTTTCAGTTGAATGTATAGGAAGTGAATTGCTAGTTAAGTTTGTGTAACCAGTTTAATTAACAACTAGGCCTGTGCTGTCGTCCCCGACAGCAAGGTGTATATCGGCGAAAACGGCCCCGTACGTCTGCCCCGTACGTCTGCCCCGTACGTCTGCCCATACGTGCTACAACTGTTACC
>JAVQKC010118606.1:0-12479 GCA_036025475.1 Philypnodon macrostomus
ACGTATGGGGCAGACGTACGGGGCAACGTATGGGGCAGACGTACGGGGCAGACGTATGGGGTCGTTTTCGCCGATATACACTTTGCTGTCGGGGACGACAGCACAGGCCTTGTTGTGATTAGCAATTACGCTAACTGCACTAATCAGGTCCTTATAGTTGCACTAATGGTTACAGTGGTGTTTGGCAGTAGCTTTTATTATTTTTGAGGCTGTTTTATTGTTAAGTTTCTGAATTGTGGCAAAACTCCGAATTGAAGGGTTTGGCCTGAGTATTTACAGTGGGAAAAACATGGGCTTTGTTTATTTTTATTTTTGTCTTTTGCTCCTAAGGTTTCATCAATGTTCATCAATAGCAAGTCTCTCAGCATTCATAACTTGGCAGGCAGTTTTTTTTTTTCACCCCACAAGATTCCCATTCTAGCATTCACCATTTATCCAGGCTTGGTGCCAGCACATAATATGACTGGCGTTTGTAGGTAGCAGCAAACTCCTGAACACAAGCACAAAAGACAAGAGAACCAATCATGTCACAGAGAGTGCTCATTAATTATTATTTTTTTACCAAGATTGCAGTTAAATTTAAGAATCATTTGTTCTGTTCATTTTCATCTGCAGGCACTGGTTTACTGTTATGTTAATTGCAAGGCTAACATTTCTATACAGATAACTTTGAATGTCCTATTTAATATAGATTTATCTGTATTTCACAGATTTCTAAAAGTTGAATGTAATAATAATCCTTTGGACTACTGTGTTTTGTACTGGGCTTTAGGCGATCTTCTTGATCTTGCTTGACCTTTTAAACTCCATATGCTCTGCTGTGAGGAAACTCCGGCTAAAGGAAACCCAATGGTTTATTTGTACAGCTCCTTCAACAGAGACCACTGAATAAATGGCCAGTGTTTCATTTGTCGCCATAATCTCATGTTCATGCCAACGTCAACAGCCACCGCTGCTCGTCTGACTCCTGTAGCTCTATGAACTATTTGTCTGGTCTAAAGCAAATTTCAAAGCCTTGAAATTCCCCATACTCAACGGACTGTTGTGGATATTGTGTTTGACCAGAGGCGGCGCTGCCATTAGGCAAAAGTAGGCAGCTGCTTAGAGCCCCGTAAATGAAGTCTAAAATAAATATATACTGGTAAATATATACTGGTAATTATTTATTTGATTTATTTAAGTGTTTTTTTGACAGGGACAATGCATAGAGACATAGTTACAATACAAAGAGAGTTAACTTAATTTGGTTAAATATTACAAAGCCCATACATCCCACACATCACCAGTTTTCATTATTCTCTCTGTGGTTAAGCTGTGGATTGACAAATCAAGAGAATTTTTATATATGTTTGCCTTGAGCCCCCAAACCTCTAAACCACTGTGTATGACAGTATCTTATTATTTTTCTATACTTAACAATTCTTAAGCAATGTATTAAATGCATAATAACCACCAGACCCATGTGTACTTTCAAAGTCATTATCGGGCGATACTGTGGCAAAGTAGTTAGCACAACAAGAACATCCCAGGTTCAATTAAAAGACTCAGCGAGGTTTCTGTATGTTGAGTTTGCATTTTCTCCCTGTGCTTAGGTGGGTGTTTTCTAGTTAGTTGTTCAGACATGGAATGGTTGGATTAGCCACAACAGTAATGTCAGTCTGAATGGTCATTAATTAGCATGGGAAGGAATAGACAAAACAATAACAATAAACCAAACAAGGTGAAAACAGTATGCATTTGACTGAGATGAATATTAAAAATGCCCACACCTGGAATGAAACAGATAGATGCTTTGTTGATCAAAATTTCATAACTTTTCGATATGTCGCAATTACTGGGACCATAGTTTGTAGGTTGGAGTAATGCTGCGTTCATGTGGTGTCGTGAACTCGGAACGTCTGAATCTGAAAGTCGTTATTCCATCTTCAGTGTGTTCACATGATTCATCTCGGAAAGTCCATGTGATGTGGAATGCTCACACTATTACACCTTCACACAAAAGTGTCTCATTGAAACCCATTCAAATCAGTATTTTTGATTCTGCTTGAATAAAAGATATAAAACATTCTCATGTGTCCACTTAATTTAAAGCTCGGGGCTTTAAACGTGTGGCCCGCTATCTTTTTTCATGATTCATGCAAATTAAGAAAATACCTGGTTCTTTATAGAGAACCTTTAATTTCATTACCAAAACATTTATAATGCCTGACTGAAATTACCTACAGATGTGAATGTAGTTGGTGTTGGTGTGACCATGACTTTAATGCAGCTATTTCCCCAAAGCAAAAAGTAAAAGTAATTTATGTGTCAAAGCTGTATTAATGTAAATATGTCATGTCACATTGTTTACAGAAGGCTTGTATAAAATATAAAAATGTATTTAATTTTTTTCTGGTACTATTTCACATATACCAAGCCACAATAATAAAACCACAAATAACCCTGTTTGCATAAAGAAAATAGAATATAAGTACTTTTATAAAAATAGCTGCATCATGACAAACATGTAATGTCAAACAAAATATATTAAAAACTCATTATTTGATATGTATGATGAGGACTGATGAAAAATATCTATATTTTTAAAATTAACATTTATATTCTATAGCCTGATTTTGTATGCACACACTTGTGTAGAAGGTGTAATAGTGTGATTTTAAGGGTTATGTTGGTACACATAACGGTTGGTGTAGTTAACCTCTTAGGTTCAATTTAACATGTTGCCTCTACAGGATAATGATGCTAAAGACGTCAACGGAGGAATCTCAGGAAACCCTGTATTTTCTGAGTTATAAAACCAAACCAGAGTTCCCAACATCCACATGAACACACCATTACATTCCCCATAAGTGATTGTAGTTAAATGGATTGGCTCTAGAATTGCCTTATTTATTATTATTTGACTGGCTGCCATTAATTTTTTTAAGCTGCACTGGTCACTATACCTTTAGAGGCCAGATGGGACTGTCATTTGTTGAAGCTGTTAATTGCCAGAAATAAAGAAATGCGATCTGTGTGTGCTCAAGTGGTAAAGAGTAAATGCTTTAGTAAACTGAGTCAGCACCTCCATCAATGAGCTGTTTATACAGAAAATATCAGCTCCGCTCAATGATGCTCTTTATGGATAATTTTAGAAACCTTCTGGGAGTGTGACCCCCCAGCCGTGGAACAGGAGACAGGAAGAGAGGGCTGTGTGGAGGCTGGCTACTGCTGCAATACAGACTAACTGAGGGCTCTTTGTCTCGGACATGTGTTGGTTTAGAGTAGGCCAAGGCTTAAGGTTAGACACTACAGGAAATTGGAAAAGCCCATCATAACGCGTATTCAGAATCGTCAGAAAACGGCCATATCCAATTCGTGTTTTTACGGATACAATGAGGTGTGAAAATGAACACCTGAAAATATGTAATACCCCTGTTTGTCCAGAAAACGGCGCTATGCACAGCTCTAGCACTTCACACAGCACAATACAAACTAGAAGAAGTACAATTTTTGTCCGGTCACTTCCTGTGTTCAGCTTTTATATCTTATGGCTTTCTGGGGCGGTACTGATCAAATCCAATGCACAGGACAGTATATACACATATATCGCCGGTCACCCGAGATCCAGATGCATTTTAGCCAATAGTTGTTCAGGACGTGGCTGTGATGTCATCGTTTTCAGAGAGGAGGCCCCCCCACTGCGAGAGCAAACAACCCCCCAGCATTATTGGAATCGATGCGTTTTGGGGAAACACTGTAAAAAACTGTTGCCGTGTAGATGGAGCCACATCCGGAGCCATTTCGTTCCGTTTTCATGGAAACGCTTGTTGTCTAAACAGGCCCTCAGTCTATGGATAATTTTGTGCTAAAAAAAAAAAAAGTATTTGTGATTTCAGATATAATTCTTAAATCAAGAAAATATGTAATACAAAAATCATACAAATCTGTAATTTAGACAATATATTTTTTTTAGGCATTAAAGCTTATGACAAGGGAGTGGCACAAAATCTCAAATTGACCACTTCACGAATAACAATAGTCCAAAAAGTTTAATATGGTCTTCCACTAATATGATTGAAATGTGTTATATGGCCAGTCACTTAATAGGATGTCAGCAAGATATCTAGCAACACAAATAGCTCTGTGATAATGTATAGATAGAGACTGTGAGTCACACACTTCTACCCGGTTGCCACATTGTGTCCAAACAGTTTGTTTTTGTTAAAGCTTTAAACATGTGTCCTTCTGGTTTGTGTCTTTTTATCAGCTCTCACCAGTCTCATGAGTCTTCCCACGTCATGCTCCCTCTCTGGATGTTAAACAGGCCACATACAAAGGGTTTTGAACCCTCTACCTGCATTCTGCCATGCTTTGTGTGTAGTGTTCTGTAAATATGGACACTTTTTACAATGAGCAATGCCATGTGGAGGTTATCTTTACTGTTTAAGGATGGGACTGTTAACGTATCATATTACAAAAATGGTGAAAAAAGATAACTTGACTTGAGCTAGATTTAATTATGTTAACTAGTTAAGAATGTTCAGTGTAGACCAGAAACTGATGAGTTGAGGAGCTGCTTGGTCTACACATGCTTGTCAACATTGATTTACTGACTGTTGATATATACAGAATAAGTACAGTATATATTATACCTGCTTACACAGAACGAAAAATAATATTTAATAATAATGTGAAGTGAATTATTTTGTGGTAAATGTAAATCTAGCTACTTGGTTTCACAGCTTTCACAGTTCTGTTACCAACTCTTCCAGAAATCAAACTATACTTCTAAAAGTCAAATGAAAAGTGAATTTCAATATGCGACCTTTGACAAAACAAGCATGAATTATTCTGTTCAAAAGCATCTGGAAGTCTCTGTGTCTCAAGCAGACCAAATCCATGACGTCAGTTTAATAGATGAGGAATACAAAAGACAATGAGTCAAGCAGGTATATGGACAAAGAATAGATCCATTGTCTGTTCATTGGTCTTAAAGCTGTAGGGCCTGATTTTGTGAAACCGTGCTAAAAATGTTCCATCCAGAAACCCCAAATTATGAGAACTTGATTTTGAATGAGGTAATAAAACATTATATTTTGAAGTAAAACATTAGACCCTTCACATTATTCCTGATAAATTCACATTCTGGATAGAATAATAAAACAAAAATCCTTATACAGCCCACAGAGAGTCTCAAAGTATAATTCTTCTCTTCTATTATGCGTTTATGTTATGCTTGATTGAATAATGATTTTTGCTCAATTAAAAGAAAAACTAAATCAATATAGTGTAGCTTTAAGGACACCCAGCTTATGTAAGGTCAACCTCACCAAGCCTGTCTCTATTGAACGTGTGCCCTGAACATAACAACCACTTACACACTGGTGCTGATGGCTTGTTCAGACAATGACAGACATCCAGATTAGCGGCAGTGTTTGTGTTTGGTGCGCAGGCCTTCATTAGAGAGAATTGCAGCCCACCTTTTCCAGGTGTTAGGAGGCGAGTGTTTTACGATGGGGCCTAACTGGAATGTCCCACACCCTCCACGCTACCGCTGCCATTATCATGATTACGACAAGACCCAACTTTAGGCCCCACTTTACTGATGTTTGCATAGTCTCACTAAAGACAACATTCTTCAGGAACACCGGCAGATGTAAGTGGTGCAAGTGTCGTTCATTTCTACTTGACCTACAGTCTGAAATGACAAACAATCCTTGTCTTTTTCTATGCCAGACTTTTTGAGTTGAGACAGAATAATGGGATCAAAACTCGATTAATATTGGTCAAAGTGGTAGCCCATAAACTTTACTGATTTGATAATCACACATCTGGGTCCATCTCAAACAATATGCAGAAAAACACCATTTCACACTAGAAAGCACTTGGAGAGCGCAGACCTCACAGCACATAGTCTCAAAAAATGTTATACACCAGTACTGTTTTTACAAATGACTGATGCTCATTGATCGAGGAGGGTGGGACTCTGTAGTGACTGTGCATAGATTCAGAGTTTGCTGGCTGTGTTTTGTATTGGCATGCAGATGGCATCCTGGATCCAGATGATGGTTTAAATTGTTCAAATCAATTGTTCCTCGTGTCAATCCTGACCCTCCCTGAAAATTGTGTAAAAACAGAGAGACAAACACACACAGACAAACAAACAGTACCAAAAACATTACTTCCGTGATGGAGGTAAATATTGACAAATACTTGACAATCTTGAATTGCAGTTTTTTTTTTTTTAAGTGTCTAGCTGAAACTTCTGGGATTTGCATAATTCTTAGATGTCATATTGTGGCTTAGCATTTAATAAAAAAGCCGTACTATATTTGCCAGTCTGTTAGTGGACAAATTGCATTTTAATCAAAATGTTTATGATATTACAAAACTCACAAATGTATCCTGTATTTTGCTGAACTTTTTTAAGCCTACGTTGTTTTTATAGCTTGTGTTTCAAAATGCTAAAATGACAAAAAGCAGGATACATTTTTATGCTGTCTAAAGCATAAATATTTTAATTCTAACACCATTTCTCTTCTGCCCAACAGTTCATTTGAAGAACAACTTAAACGCTGTCTAACCCTCACCCTTGGATGAAAATGGGACAGTTGACTGGGTTGTGTGGTCTACTTCTCCTGACCCTAGCCGTCCTCACCGCAGCAAGACCAAAAACAGGTAGACCATTATACACTCATTTACAAGCTTATAATATTACTTAAGCCCATTGGATCACCAGATTTCTACATAATGTATTTCATATTATATTTACAGCTACAGACATGATTTATCGAGCCAGACTATTAAGTGAACATATGTCAGGAAGCAGATAGTCATGTTTGAAATTAAATCTAAAATCCACCTTGACTCCATTGGCTTTGAATATACTTCTTTAGAAATGAAGTCTTGTACATTAATCACACATTGCTTTTCCAAACTCATAAAGTCACACCACAAAACTCAGACTACTCTCATAGTGCAAGCCTGACCCGAGATGATGTTACAATGTGGAAGTGAGGCAGAAATGTTGAAGACAAAACCAGGTGTCTCCTGGTCATAGAGAAGGTGGCAAATGAACTGAGAGTTAAACCAGAAAATTGAATAGTCTAACATAGAACCTGCTATTGACATGGATGAAGCCACCTGGTACGTAAATCATGGTAGCATTTCTTTATGGTACTAAATATTTGTGGTCTGGTTGTATGTACAGAGCAGAAGTGTAAGTCCGGACCAGTGGACTTGGTGTTCCTCATTGACAGTTCTCGTAGTGTGCGGCCACATGAGTTTGAAACCATGAGGAAGTTCATGATCGATATCCTCAAAGAACTGGATGTCGGACCAGATGCAACCAGAGTTGGAGTGGTGCAGTACTCCAGCCAGGTACAAATTGTCAAGAAATTTTATAATTCATAAAAAAATATATCAGAATTTTACTAAGCCAAGATTCTCCTTCATAAAACCTTTATAACTACAAATCCAATGTTCACCATAATATCTAATACAATGTATTTTCCTTTTTGCACTGTAGCACAGTTCAACGATCTTCCCAGATAGAAAATCATGATAACTTCATACCATTATGATTTATCGCAATATTGCGCACTCCTCTGACCTTTTTCACTATGCTACCAGGTCATATGCTAGACTCTGGACAATGCTTTTAGAAAAACTAGTGGAAATCATTTTCGGATTTCATTTCTTTGTTGTTTGTTGTCTCTAGGTCCGCAGTGAGTTCTCTCTGAATTCCCACGCAAAGTTGGACGCCATAGTAAAAAACATCAACGAGATCATTCCTTTGGCTCAGGGCACCATGACTGGATTGGCAATTAAGTATGTCATGAACCTGGCCTTTACTGAAGCTGAGGGAGACAGACCAAAGGTAAGAATGTTTTTTGTTTAATGCTCTTTTGAATCATTCTACCTCGTAAAGACTTTTGATGTTCAGTGTCTAGTTTCAAACCATTTACCTTTTAGCATAACATTAGGTATATAACATTAAGTAGCCGCACTGTCAGTGAGATAAAGTGTGTTATATCCCATCCCATCCATGACAGATAATATCACATGGTCAATATTTAAAAACTTACTAGTTCTCCAAACATTGTTCCCCTCTCAGGTCCCTAACGTAGCTGTGATAGTGACCGATGGCCGCCCTCAGGACAGAGTGGCAGAGGTGGCAGCTGAGGCCAGAGACAAAGGCATAGAGATCTTCGCTGTGGGTGTGGCCAGAGCTGATATGACCTCACTCAGAGCAATGGCTTCACCCCCATTTGAGGACCACGTCTTCCTGGTCGAGTCCTTTGACCTCATCCATCAGTTTGGACTGCAGTTCCAGGATAAACTTTGTGGTAAGAAAATGGTTTATATTAGGGATGAACAATATATATTTCAATTTTGGCAAATGCATGATCTTTTAGATTTGTGATCCCAGGATATATATTGGGAAGAAATGGTTGTGAAATGAAGGGATCATGGCCATATTGCACAAAAAGTAAATTGAAAGTAAAGTGGCACAGTATGGATGGTCAAAATACAAATAAATAAATCATTCAGTCATTCTACTTCTTCTGCTTATTCCTGTTAGGGGTCATGGGGGGCTGGAACGTATGCTATCTACTTTAGGTCAGATGGTATAAAAGGGGTCAAAACAATGTACAGTTCACAAATACTCTAAAAGGATTCAGTAATAAAGTATTTTTTAAAGTCACACTTATATAGTCACGTCAAGTCCAAATCACATCCAAGTCTGTGTATTGGTATGTGATAGGGTTAGCTTCATTTTGGTCTAACCTGCATGGATTCTTTAGGTAATTAAAGACAGTTAGAACATCCATAAAAAACCCATCTGACCTCCCCGTACACTTAAAACATTTGAGACTGTGGATAAAAGTGCTTTATGGATGTTTGATTGACCTTTCCAGTTAAAATATAACACGTCTGTAGATGTATCAGATGCATATTATGGACCAGGGACAAATCATGCCAGAGGTCACCACTCCAGGTACACAATGGGAGGCCTATCCTATGCTATTGCACAGGGGCAAATAAATGCCATTAAAAAGTTTAAAACAGCTCAGATTAATTATAAAAAGGTAAACGCAAAATAAATATATGGGCCCCATCTCAAAGAGACAAAATATGGTAAAGCCAATAATTGGTTCTTTCATTGGAGTGAGTATTTCTGGTCTTTTTCACAATGGCACTGAGCTGGTCAAGGTGTAGTCGTAAGATTGCTTGCTTCGGATTTTTACGATTACTATCATGGCTGGGTTCCAGGACTCAAGTGCCACACATTATACAGATATCCACTTTGAAGTCTTTATTATTTTAACAAAGGTCTTTCACAAAAGCAACAAACATCCACTCTCAAAACTGATAGAGAACACAGTACTGATAATTGACGAATATTCCACGCACCAATCAATCATCACCCGTGGGCTGAGGTCCATAAGGCTGGTGGGGTACAATCCAAGAATGAACCAGGTCACTGCTCGCACAGGAACGAGCACGTAACTCAGACAACCGTAAATGAGACGACGAACTAGCAAATGACAGAGAAAACCGAGAGAGCTAATATACTGGGTGGACCCAATTGAGATGGGATACAGCTGTGGGCTCAGGTGTACAGATTACGGGGCGGGAAAACACGGTAGCAGGTAGCAGGTGGGCTGGAATGGGAGAAACCGGACCTGAACGCAAGACAGGGAAAGGACTGGACCGAACCGTGACAATTACTGTGTTGTTGGTGCGTCCAGGTGTGGATCTGTGCCTGGAGTCTGACCACGGCTGTGAACAGATCTGTGAGAGCTCCCCAGGATCATACCAGTGCCTCTGTCTGCCTGGATACACCCTCAATGATGATGGAAAGACATGTGCAGGTGATTCAATCAGTCAACACAATTCATAATGAAATAACTAATCAAGTCAACGCTATTACGATACATTTTACAACAACCTCCCCACAATCCACTTTTGGGCTTTTGAACCCACCATTTGAGAACAGCCGGTCAATTGTTTTTTTAGTTTTTTTTTTATTAGATTACAAAAGTTAAAACAGGTCAAATATAAAATGCTTCTAATCTGACTTTGTTCTATCATATAAAGTAGGTCATCTGTAGTCTGTAGAGGTCGGGGAGGGACTAAAGTAAAACTCAAATACTATTGGTCAAAGTGGTAACCCACAAACTGATGATCTGATGATCTGTAAATTTAATAATAATGACATATTACATCATAGAACAGGGTCAGATAAAGCATTTTTCCCCTTAATATTTTTATTTTAGCAAACTTACAGACTCACCTTTAAGTCAGATGAAAAGCAAATTGCTTCATAATATGAGATAATGTTACTGATAGTGCATAATAGTGCCTCCAGTGCATATTGCTGACTAGTAAATTGTATCTTTG
Source organism: Philypnodon macrostomus (assembly GCA_036025475.1). Lineage (NCBI taxonomy): Eukaryota > Metazoa > Chordata > Actinopteri > Gobiiformes > Eleotridae > Philypnodon > Philypnodon macrostomus. The sequence goes on from JAVQKC010118606.1 coordinate 10,390, forward strand.
TGCCTTTTAGCCATTGACCTGTGTGCTCAGGGGAAACATGACTGTGAACAGATCTGCATCAGCTCTCCTGGGTCTTTTACATGTGACTGCAACAAGGGATACAAGCTGAACAACGACAAGAAGACATGCTCAAGTCAGTATAGTGCACATGTCAACAAAAGCACATGTTAACAATAGAAGCTGGTTGTTTAATTCTGCATCGCTTCCAAATATACAGCCTTTCAAATCTAAACTATAGGTCTGTGGTTAAATGATTGTTAAAAACATGCATCCAAGCTCACACAGTTTGCTGCTTTGCTCTGCACTCGTTCATGGCTTCACCCCTTCCCATCCTTAGTGATCGACTACTGTTCGTTTGGAAACCACAGTTGTGATCACGTGTGTGTGAGTGTGCTCGGTGGCTTTAACTGCCACTGTAATGAGGGATACAGGCTGCTGGATGACGGAAAGACCTGCCAAGGTAAGCACGGCCTGGATACAGGTTGGTAATGGTACATATGTTAGTTTAAACTATAAAAGCTCGAGCTCACGTGAGTGTTTTTGAAGTGAAGACATAAGCATGGTGCGTTACTTCAGTAAGTTGTTGCAGTAGTAGTGCGGAGCTGTTAGATTAAACAAATGCCATCTAAAAAAACAATGCCTTGTTTCATTCAGAGAGATTCTTAACACACCAATTCACCTTCTAAAACAGCACTGTGCCTCAGAGTTCAGAGAGACACATGCTGCACAAATGAAGTGAGAAAACACTACCAGTTTACTCACTTTGCCTGAATGTGTGAATATGTGGTAGTGGTCAGCGCTGGACTGGAACAAAAAAAACAGCACGGACATTTTGAGCCGAGACCGGCCCACCCACAATGAAGCCCATTATTCTAAACAGTTGGCTAGTTAGCAAGAGTTAGCACGCACAACATCCAAACTTGATTCATATCTGCCCCCATCAGACTGCAGTTCATCATGTCTTATCTGAAGTTCAGATTTCCCTCCACTCACTTGTGCAAGTGTAAATTTTTTCCACGCCTCCTTTTTGTTTCTTGCCAGTCTCCATTTCACTGATTTCTTCTCTCGCTGTATGATTGACTGACAGCCGCTGCCCGAGGTCCAAGAGCGAGGGGGGCCCTGGGCTGTAATTGGTCCAGCCCATAATCAATCATGTCTAATGAGCCGATCTACCAGTTTTTTGTACCAATAGGTATCATGACTAATACCATCACTAATACCATTAGTTAAAAAAAAAAACAATTACCATCGGCCCACCGGTATGCCCGACGGCCAGTCCAGTGGAGGTGGTATACAGAGAAGGCACATCATGGCTAATATGTCTTTGTCAGTCTGCCTTAGGGCAGCTATGGCTACAGAAGTAGCTCTCTTCTGCTCCTATCAACCTACTGCAGCACTTACTGTTACCTGAGCTAATGCACTACTTGACTTCAAAAAATCTAAAATTTCCACTTTAAAGAGAAAATAGAAAGTAACCACCCATCTAATTAACAAAATAAAAGCATTTAAACCCACCCCATAGACAAAAATATCTATTGTCAAATGAGCATGTTTGAGCTATGCAGCATGTTTGCACACGGCAGCATGAATCCACAGAGCAGTTACTCAGCAACACCTGCAGGAACAAAGCATGAGCTGTTGTTGACAGAACACAGTCAAATGAAGAGGATTTACAACACGGGAAACACACACTTACCACGAATACCACAGGAGCTTCTGTTTAAGAGAAGTCTTCCCACTGGTTCAGATGTTGTGGACCTTATGGAAACGCCATGAGAGAAGACTTGTTTAAATTGACCTTGAGATTACTACAAAACTAGTTGGGTTATGTATAAACAAAATGTCTGCATCTGGAAAAAGACTCACCTCTGCATGTGTGTTGTTCAGCCATTGACCTGTGCGCTGAGGGGAAGCATGACTGTGAACAAGTCTGCATCAGTTCACCAGGCGTCTTCACCTGCGACTGCAATGAAGTGTAGCGTGCAAACACGTGATGTTATGTGTATGTTTATTAACTTGATCGTATAAGAAATTAAGTCTAAGACTTATGTGGGGCACCACGGAACATGAGATACGTCCCGAACAATACA
>JAVQKC010118620.1:0-15078 GCA_036025475.1 Philypnodon macrostomus
GTATAGTTGTTATAGTTGTATAGTTGTATAGTGTATAGTTGTATAGTTGTTATAGTTGTATAGTTGTTATAGTTGTATAGTTGTATAGTTGTTATAGTTGTATAGTTGTATAGTTGTTATAGTTGTATAGTTGTATAGTTGTATATATTATCTACGTCCTTCAACAAACTTGTACTTATATATTGTCTCTGCTAACTTTTCCATTGTTGTCTGTTGAGTAAATGTGCTTAGGGAAGAAGAACGGTTTCCATGGTTACATTCATCCCAAAAATGTTAATCATTGAGTCTTTGGAAGAAAGTTTTCTCAGTTTTCTGAGGATTCTTTCAATTACTGAAGGATCCACATGAAGGAGCAAGTCTGAGATTGAAGGGGAAATGAAAATGGTCGACAAGGACAAGTTCTTTGAGTGATTTAGTTTTGATTATTTTTATAACATTGATGCATTGTTTACTCCATATCCTTATTTGAATGGTGTAGAGTTTGTTTTAGGTAATTCATAAACTCAAAAAAAGGATAAACCAATGTTGAATATGTTTATAGCCATTGTCAATGCAGTTACTTTACCGGTAATCTGAAAGAACATTTTTGTGGTAGTTTTTAGTCGATCCACACTATTTAAGTCTATTCCGTAAGTAACAGTAAAATGCTGGAAGCGGAATTGTCGGTAACACTTTAGTATAGCTCTATTCTAGCTTCTATTTAGTAGCAATAAAGTATTAATTAATATGTAATTGGCAATAATTTAAGGAATTATCAGTTTATCAATACTTAATTAACATTGGTCATTACAATTTTGCACTGATTTTCACAAGGTTATAACTGAAGAATTAACTAGTAACAGTATTTATAACGCTGTGGCGTATCACTTAACTAGTTACTAAAGCTTAACTAATACTTAACTAATGCTTAATGGTGTGAGCTATTCTAAAATTAATTGAACACAGTACAATAGTATACAGTGATTTTACAGCTGTTGATTCCAAATTCAGTCCTTGAACTCAAAACATTACAGTATATTGCAGTTTTCATTTTTTTTTTCAGTGCAGTCTGACCCATTCACTTTTATGCCAAATTTTGTGTCCAAAATTAGTGTCCACTGAGAGCAAATTCTGATATTATTATGATTTTTTACCAGCGATAGAAAATAAAATCTTTGCATTACCTATTGATGTTATTAGGATTGCCAGGCATGCACAGATAGAACACACATGACTCTTCCTTTTAAACAAGCTTCTAACTCATCCACATTTCTAGTAACATTACAAAAAAGGATTCAAATTGCTAGATGAGGTTATACTTTTTGGCTCGAAGTGAAAGTAGGAAATTGGAATAGAACGTGTGAGCAGCAGGAGGAGGAAGTGTAGGCGGAGGAGGCGTCACAAATACCAGAGAAGAAGAAGAATTAGTAGAAGAAGAAGAACAAGGTGAATGAGTGGCTGGCGTTATACTGGAGCAGTGGTGTGTGAAAAAACACAAACTCGGCACTCCTGTCGCCGGCTGCTTAATGAGGAGAGCCTCTCTGGAGAAGTTCACACAAAGACACACAAAAACAGCACACACACCAGAGATAAACCGTCAACGACACAGCAGCAGTGGGGTATATGCATACAGACAGGGCAGACCGAGCCAAGATTTACAACCACAGCCTTTGCATAATAACTTTGGCCGTCCAGTTTAGCTCCCATCCCCCCCACACACCAGGCTACTGCGGCTGCACCTACCTTTAATGTGATGCATGAGAGAGCCATTGCCTGTGTCCACGAGTCCACTTATACACTACTACTTAAATAGATCTGACAAAGGCATCCATATTGTCAAAAATGTGCGATTATTTATCATACATTTGAGCAAAAAAGTCATTATCTATGGCTTCATTAAAAAAGGATTTAAACAGATTTGACTGGAAACTGCTTGCATGCTCAGATAGGGTATAGTACTGTACATAGACACAATCACAAACACAATGGCTTTTCGATGTATACACAGCCCAAAAACAAACTGTGGCAAGGTATGTGGGCTCTTTCGATGTAGTTTAGACCTGATTCAGATTTTATGCAATGTCAAATGGTTAACTTAAATCTGGTTTTGAGAAGAATCACTTTTTTAGTATGGCTATTTCATTCCAAGATTTAGACCACAGCTAGTCATGATTAGGATAATTTGAAAACCATTATATTTGCCATTTGGAAACAATCAGGAAAGGTAGTTAAGCTGTTGTCAAACAGAATGAACCCCAAAACACATACAAGAAAATCACATTGTACCTTTAAATTGGACTTTTATGGTGTACTCAGAATGTGGACCCAAACTGAACTGTGCAGTGACATAGACAACAGTATGTTAGTTAACCAGTTGTAGCTAAATACAAAACACTAAGGTGCATTGTTCAAGTTCATTTTGAGCTTTTTCAGCCTCCCCTGTCCCTCTCCCATCCCCCATGTGACTGCTGCTCCCTTTAATGTGATGAATGAGAGAGCCTTTGCCCCACGTCCAGCCACACACAGAAACACATCCTACTTACATCAAGGATACGCAAATGTACAGCACAGGAGTGAAGAGACAGAACCGACACAGAAAGTCAAGGTGCACAAGGAGACGCCCTTTTGGTTCCTCCTGGGATAACGACGCCTCAAACCACAACAAAGCCTAGACCTGGCTGCTGGGTTTAGGTTGTACATTACAGTTTGGGGGAGAATAGCCCAGTTTGGTTAGGGGTAAACCACAAACAAGGCACAGTTTATTTTGTGTTGCTAAAATAATGATCCAAGTAAAACAATATTATCCAGAAAACTTAAAGATAGTATGGTGCTAATAACTAAGAGTAAACCCTATGTTGTGAGAGAAGGTACTGCTGCAGTGCCAAACAGTATTTTGGGATTCTTACTACTATATATGTATATATATTTTTTTTAGATTATAAATGCTCAGTTTAGAGAGCGCCATGGTCTACAGTGTAAATCATGTCTGTGGTTTTACAATTAATAGATTTGAATTGTGTGTAAGTGCCTTATAAATTAATCTTTCTGACATGCCACCATGGCAAAACCTCTGCTTCTAATTGATGCCAGCCATGTTGGTACATGGATAGATGACATTTACTAGAACAATTATTGGAGCTTTTCTTTTTTATGAAAGTTTTGAACCTACACCTAAAAAGTATCATTTCTTGATAGTATCCTGCACCAAGCATTGAATATTCCACACTGACACTGAATAGAGCTGAAACATGTGACATTAAATTCATCATTTCTGTGAATTCGGGTTATGGGTATGCAACATAGCTCTGCAGTCAAAAAGCTCAAAATAGCACTATCTATTTAGAGCCAATCTATAATTACAATCGTTACACAGTTTGCCTATGGCATGCTTAAAATGCATTCACCAATATCACAAGATTGACACAATGTTTTACTGTTAATTCTTTGCATCTACAAACCTCATTTCCATCTCGCTATTTCCATGTATTAATCAGCCACATACATATACAGCACTTCTCCGGCTTTACATCAAAGATTGTGAGATGCACATGAGCTGCAGAGGAGGTGCACATAGAAACAAAGAAGCTCAAAAATCAGTCTATAGGAGCTGGTGTTTTTGTGCAGACAGGAGGCAGGCAGTCGGATGGAAAGCCTCAGTCACAGATGAAGAGTTGCTGCTTCCTCTTCCTCCTCAGTCTCTCTGCACTTTCATACATTCTCATTATAAGCACAGGGCTCTCTCTGTCTCCATTCGATCTCTATGCGCCTCATTGTGCTTTATACCTCCTCACTTCCTCGTTCTTATTTGGTCGCTTTATGAGTTTCTATCTTAAAAATGAAGATTCTTCGACGTGCCACCTGCTTTCTAATACCATAGGTGTATTATTATCGATAGAAAGATCAATCTTTCCCTCCAGTAATATAATGCATGAAAGATTTAGCACTAGATATATTATTTTTACTAAGAATTTTCGGATGCAGAATAGACTACCTCGGAGATAAACAACCATCACAAAACGGGACCAACAAATATAAACTGCCAAAACATTTATACAATAAAACTATTAACACATTTTACTGTTAGAAAAAAATCTATTATGGGAGATTGCAAAGTAATTCAGATTCAACATAAAGCCAGTGTTACTTGCGTTCTTATTGTGGTTGATAGAAATTGCCTGCCCCATTTCTTCACTCACACGACTCTCCTGTCTCTCCTCATTGGGCCTTGCTTTGCTCATGCACCACTTTGTACACCACACATAACTTTTAGTCATGTCCAGTCAGCAGGTTGCGTAACTCCCAGTGCATTGTGGGATACGATATAGCGTTTGTGTGTGTCTATTGGGCTCAAAGATGACATTGCAAACTGAAGAGGACAGAGGCAGTTCTGGCACATAATAAAAGTTGATGTATTGCTGCTTTGTAATCGACTGACCGCACAAACAGGCAACGCTGCAGTCTTGGTCTAACTCTGCTATAAATCATGCATGTAAAGAAATCACACACTTAAATAGAAGCCTTTTAACCAGTACTGGCTCAAGTCCCGGTCAATAAAGAGTTAAAATGCAAATTATTAATCCTATTCTGGCCCCAAGAGAGGACTGGCTGCAAATATGGCTGTGAAATCCGGTTTGCATCGAGCCAAAATGCAGTGAGGAAATATCAGGAATAACCATCCTGCATCTAATTATACATAGAAGTTTGCAGAAAAAGAGATTGACGCTTATGTGTTGAGTTACCAAAAAAAATCTAACCTAGCTGGGTTGGGTTGCCTCTCCGTAAGGAAGTTGTGGAGTCTGCGCATCCTCCCCGTGTTACTGTAGGTTCTCTCTGGTTACTGCTCCCTCCTATACCACACAAAGAAATACATGTCAAATTTCTGAATTCTAAAATTGCCCCAGTGAATGAATGTGAGAGTGAATGGTTGTTTGTCTGTGTATGTCTCATTGGGTCTACCCACCTCATGCCCATAGTTGCTGGGATAGACTCCAGGCACTCACAATAGTAAACAGAAGATATTATTTATTTATTTATTAGATTAGAAGATTTTTCACAATGCACAATGAAACTCAATACACCTCAGTACACCTTTAGAGCATACAATAAATCATTGCTTAGATTTATCACAAAATGCTGGCAGAAAATCTCTTCGTATATTTTGGCTACATATAGTAGACTGGGAAAGTTTTCTCGGCTTCCCTTTGTCGACCTTCCTCTGAAATGTCAGTACAGTAGACTTTATAAATATTTCATTGTGCCCCTGTCTCCTCTTCATTCTTCTCAAACTAACTCTAACCAGACGACAGACAGCTCGAGACGAGGGGAAGAAGAAATATTGGATTGGATTTGGTTTTTGCGGGTGGTATTATTGGCATTGTTGTGGTCTCATCACCACCAAACCCCCCCCCTCCCAAAAAAAACAAAAAAAAACCATGGCCGACTCACAACTAAAGAAACCACAAGCAGCCCTGGAAAAAGCCACAGTGCTGCATCTTGAGACGGAATAGTCAATGAACCAGACTGCGATATTACCCAGCCTGCACTGCTCCAACTGTCTGGGGGGATCTATATGATGAATCATGAAGAGGGAAGCCATCTTTTTTTTATATATTTTATATTTTCCCCAGTCTGAATTCCTCTCTTGGCTTCTTTCTATTTCTTTATGTTATTTTTAATTAACTCTATAGCTCCAAAAAAAATCTATGTTTCTTTATCTCCTAATATATTACCTCTGCCATCATATTTTTTATGTCATGAAGAGGGAAACTATCTTTTTCCAAGTCTAAACAACTCTCTTGGCTTCATCCAGTTTTCTTTATGTTATTTTTTATGAAATCTATATCTCAGATTTTTTTTACTTCTTGCAGTCTTTCTTTCTCGCCTATTCTCTCCAACTATATTGCCTCCACCATCTTATTTTTTATGTCCTTCATCTATCATTTTTTTTTTCTTTTCGATGTACATAAGGCTTTCGTCTCTTTAGGAGGCGGTATCCATGGAGACCACATTGCTAGGCAACAGACGTGTTCTCTTCCTCTTTCCTGCAGCCGACCAATCAGAGGCCACCAAAAGAGTGGCACCATCATGTGAGAAAAGTTCACAACACGTTTGGTCTCATTAAAGCCATGTAAAAGAACAGTATGTATGGAAGGTTTGATGGCTGTAAGTGGGAGGCATTTGAATAAGAATCTGCGTAATGGTAAAGTCAAGAATAAATCAAAACCAGAACTGAACTGGCTAAGATACGGATTACAGTCAAACAAGGGCTAAACCAGGACCAAACTTGGAGGAACCAGAATGAGATGGGAGCAAATAAATATGATAGAAGTATAGCAAGCACTGAACAGATAAAAGTTACATTAAATCTAAAAACTGATTGTAAAGCTGGCTGTAATCAAAAGCTATGGTAGACGCAAGACTGAAAGCAGGACTAAACAAGGACTAAACCAGAGGCAAACCATATTTTAGACAATGCATAATTCTGTATGCTGATGCGCTGATCTTCTCGGTAGTGGAAATGCAAAAAAAACATAAAAAATGCTTTATTTGACCTAAACCGAAACTATACTCCCAGTGAAGTTGGATCAAGCCAGACTTTGTGTGTGCTTGCTTCTCAAAACAAAACTATCAAACTATTACCATTACCAACGAGACTAGAGTTGAGGCTGCAGTAAATGTAGAAAATGTTTGTGGTGAAATACATTATGCTGCACACAATTAAAACTGTCAGCAAATCAATTTCTATAAAAGATCAGCAATGGAAATTCTGTCAATTAAATCTTTTAGTTTCTGTAAATGTGAACATAATGAGTGTGACAGTTGCTGCTCAGAGACAAACAGGTAGAAAGTCAGAGTCATTATAATACACCTTTGTGCTCTCACCACTGGAGTCCAGAGAGGAGACAGGTTTTAATTGATTTACAAAAAAGGAAAAATTAGTTTGAACCAAAAATGAGTAGAAAACAGGTTGACTTTCAGTAAGTCTTTTACTTCATTTCATAGCTATACTTTTTAATTGAGAACCTTAAATGCAATTAGATAGGACTTTGTATTATACTACTGTACAGAATACTATACTTGCTATTTTAGCAATGGCAATATCTTTAAGAAGCCAGTGAAGACAATGTGCCTGTGTGTGTTAGCCCTATAATTAATTGGCCTTTGTTCAGGTTGTAACCCACCTCAGGCCCATAGTTCATTTGAATTATGAATGATTGAACCATGTACAGTTTTGTACAGTTGCCCGAATTGGACATCCTGAGCATCGCTAAAGGAAAAGCATAAAAGACTTGGGCTATAGTAACTACTATACAGTAATTGTCCTGAGTGTTCGTAGACAACAGCTTATCTCTGCAGAGTTATGTGACATAGCCTTCCTTTGTATTAGGCCAGAACAAGTTAATAAGCCCCATTGTTGTATGTATAGAGGCAAGTGTCTGTCTAGATATCTCCCGCTTAATTTATTGAGATCTTGATTAAAATTTGCCCTTCACTCTTGTGTTTGTGGGTGGCGGGGTTTGTGAGGGCAGGGGGGCCATTTTGAGGCAAAAACCACAGAGGAACATAACAGCCAGTATTAGACGAGTGGGCAGAGGACTGACCTTCACAAGGGCTCAATTACATGTCACACACTCACAGATGTACATGCACTGATGCTAAGACTAAACTATTGCTCTTAACCATGGCTAGATAAAATATATGCTTGTCTATATTCAAATGTATTCTCAAAGTCAGTCCGTTTGAAATTTTGCTCAACCGGCTCACAGTACTTATACTCATATAACCTACTTAAAACAAATTGTTAAAATGTAAAAAAAAAAAAAAAAAGAATAATTATAATTATACTTTAGTCCCTCCCCTGGTCTCTACAGCAACAACCAATACTAGATCCACACCACAAATTTTTTTTTTTACTATTGGTCAAGGCTCTATCCCACAAACTCTGATTTGGAGGACAGGGGTGGGTCTAAAGTAAAACTAGGCCTGTGATGTCGTCCCCAAAAGCGGCGAAACGGCCCCATACGTTTGCCCCATATGTCTTAATCAGACATTGTGTGATTTCTAAGGGTTTTTATATTGTTAATGAGCAATTAAGAGGCCTCGCCCTCAAACCATGACAAACATGGGAAGGGTCTATTTGACTTTTTTTTATTTGTCTGGATGTTTGTGAAGAATGTTTTTGCCAAATTTTGTAAAATTCCCTAAAACTACGTTCTTCTTTCAGTCTATAGGGGGCGCTATAGGGGTAACTGCCATCATACTAGTCAGATGTGTTCTGGGCCGGGGGGTAACTAGGTATTTCAGGTTAGAGCCTAATCGCGCAAAGTATGTGCAAGTTAGAGGCTGTCAAATATACCTGACCTCCCAAATTCAATTCAAAATGGCCAACTTCCTGTTTGTTGTGTGTCCAGGGTCCCATAGGGGTCATAAACATGGGGGCGCTATAGAGGCATTCTTTATTTGACCTTTGTAATGTGCCTATTTACATTAAGTATACAATTGCCCGGAACAATGTGCCAAAATTTTGTTGATGTTCAGTAGGATTAATGGCTCAATTAAAGTGTGTCAGGGCATATAAATATCAGGTGCTGCGACTTTAATTAAGTGTTAACAGAATTATTTGCATAATCCCATACCCAGTTGCTCATGTGTCCTACAGGTCTTGTGGAGGTTTACGGATGTGCAATCTTTCTGGGTTTTGATCCACTGGCTTCTTCCACTGACAGCAACCTGTAATTTTGATTTAACACTTAGTCTTGATCTCTTTTCTCAACCAAAACATCATGCAGCCAACACAAAGCGTGAGTTTCATTCTCAAAACTGGATTTTTCACACTTCAGATTGACCCATATGCAAAAAAAATATCAAAAAGAGATATATATTTTCGTGCACATGAAATTATTTCAAATTGTCAGTAAGTTCCGGTAATGCATTCTAGTGCAGTATAAGCATTATGTTTATACTACTACACAGCCATTTTTTAAAATGTATTTATTTAAGAATGTGTATTTTCTATGTCCATGTGATTTTGAAAACTTTCCTTATTTTATTAAAGTCATGCACACAACATCTGAGTAACCTGTGGAATATTCTATTCTATTCTATTCTATATACTATTTATCTTATACTTTCCAAATATTATTTTGTACTTTTTAATGTTGTAAACCTTCTTTCTTCTGATTGGTTGATGTAAAACCCCTATCTCTTCTTCTGGACTGTTGAAAAAAAAAATCCTCTCTTCCCTCATTGGCTGTTATAAATTCCTTCTTTCCTCTGATTGCCTGTTGCCAAACTCCCCTCTTGTCTCATTGGCTGTAGTAAAACGCTCCTCTTCCCTCATTGGCTGTTATAAATTCCTTCTTTCCTCTGATTGCCTGTTATCAAACTCCCCTCTTGTCTTATTGGCTGTAGTAAAACTCTCCTCTTCCCTCATTGGCTGTTGTAAATGTCTCATTACCTTTGATTGGATGTTGTTAAACTCCCCATCGCTCTGATTGGCTGCTGTAAACTGATTTAAGTCCCCCCCTCCCCTCATGGCCGTTGTAAAACTCATTCTCTTCTGATTGCTCTGATTGGCTTGTTTTCCTCATACTTATACTCGCATATAAAGCATTTCATTTTATTGTTGACTGTTAACCTGCATATGATGAAAAAACTATTAGATAGCTACTATTACGTATCTACAGCGGTAAAATGATCATAATTCCCATATTGGTGACATCACCGAGGTTACACCTGCACTGATTGTTTCTGTTTTGTGACATGAGCAGAGACAGTACCTTGTTGTACTCAATGTTTAGTGTTAAAGGGACAGCCTCTCGCTCCTCGTCTATGCCCAGACGTTTACTTACAGCACCTAAACATCAACAAAAACACTATTAGGACATTAATACATGAATGTATTCAACAAGGGGAACATCATCCTTTGACAGTTTGTTATTCATGTCAAAATGTTTTATTAGAAAGCAACCCACAGAGGTAACTACAATCCTTAAAGCTGCAGTATCTGATATTTTTACTCATGTTAATAGTACAGCATACCAGAAGTCATCAGAGAAAAAAAACGAGACTCTGAGACCCTCTGTGGGCTGTATATTGTAAGCGCAGGGACAATTGTTTTCAACCAGTCACACGCTTCCACAGGACAGGAGCGCTCTGATTGGTCGATACATTGTTTATTTATCAAGAACTAGAATCTATCAGGAATAATGTGAGGGAGCTGGTGTTTTATTTCAAAATTCACAGCTTATTCACACTGCTGTTGTTACACTGATACTTCCTTGCTTGTGTGAGAGGGTTGTGAAGGAGGGTCTGATGAAAGAGGACTTTTTCCCTTACACATTATACTCACAATTTAAAGAACATTTGAGAGATCCCCCAATAAAGGCTAGATTAGGAAATTAATATTTAGGTTTTTGCTTCCACAATTTCCTCCACTGCAAAAGGAAACGATGCAACTTTCTGACCTTAATGTAACATCTTTAAGTCAATGTAATGGCTAGATAATTTGTTGCAGGGTGAATGAAGCTTTCTTTCACCTTCCTCTTGTGATAAAAAAAAAATCACAACCTTGCAAGAAAGACAGCCCAGACCCTCTGTCAGTTGAAGTCTAGGGTGAGATCACAGGTCAAAAGATTTAGTTTTGATAGGCCATTATATTATTATTATAGGATTTATGTTTTTATATAAAAGAACTAGGAAATCATCATATAAATAAAACAGGGTGATTTTGTGTTTTTTAAAATAATGAATTGAAGTGGTTCGAAATGGCTTTTCTTCCTCTGGCTTTTTCAAAACCTAAATATTAGAAGTTTATATAAAAGCCGATATCGATATCAGTCAACATTGTGAATATTGACCGATATCGATCAGTGACAGCCTATAGTTTCTTACCCATGGCCTTGACCGCTCTGGTCCCTGCAGAATGTCCCAGCTCCAGGGAGTGAACAAACACCTCAACTCTCTTCTCTCCTCCGGCCAGGGTCAGCTATGGACACACATGGAGACTCAATACAGTGTCCTGATACAATAAGTGCCATATGTTCTGGGTTGTGTCCGAACCTGATCCTTAGTCCCTCAATCATTATCATTTATATAGTGGACTATTTAGGGCACTCAATTTGGACACTTAGCCACTATTTTTCTGTTCCGTCACGTAAAACGTTTAGGCTAAACTTTGCTAATAATGTTCTTCTGAAGCCTCCTGTGAGATTGATATTTAACCATCTGGTGACCATCAATGTCCACTACTTTCATGATGCATTGTAGGAAATTGTAAGTGCACTTTATCATTCACTAGACATGCTAATAGGTCTATTGCAAGAATTCAACCTTCATCCCTGACCAGGTGGCCATTAGGAGAACTGGTTCTCAATATTGTTTAAATAAAATGAAAAATATAAATATATATATAATAACACACAATATACAATACCTGTCAAAAGTTTGGACACATTTTGAAATATTAAAACTTTTTGGAGAACATTTGATTGTGCTGTTGTTAAGATATCAATGACTTTCAAAACCTCTTTCCATGATTTCAACATGGTTATCATGATGCATTGTAGGAATTTTTAAGTGCACATCTTTTTCATTTACTAGATATTTTGGACACCACTATATAGTGCACTATACAGGGATTAGGGAGGATGTTCAGACACAGCCTTAGTGTCAGTCTAACCTTAGCCTGGTACAGTTGCATCAGCACACACTGGTCTGCATGTCTACAGTAGTACAGGACCATATCAGTGAGGAGGGAAGGGCGCTCTGAAGGACCACTGCTCACTGAGTCACCGCCATCTTTACACGCAGACTACAACATAAACACAGCTAAACATGTCAAGACTTCTCTGGGCAATCCAATTTTAGCTTTAGGTTTGACAACAGTACATGTGTTGGACCACCAGATGAGATGAGGTACATTCACTAATTTCCTAACCCGGCTCTGACATTACTTACATGTAGCAGAGTTGTTGTTATTTGTCAAGAACTTTATGTTTACAAACTTTGAAAGGGTCTATACATGCCTGACAGAGGACGTCAGAGGACAGGCTGAGCAGACTGAGGACATTCCTCTCGTACCAGGGGTCCACCAGGCCCAACATGTGAGCCACATTAGTGTTGCTGTCTGCTATCCCATTCTGAAGAGATAAAGACAAATGAAAACATTAGTTATTAAACATGTTTCCACCAAAACAGTAAAACTATCCACCCTTCTGTTGCTGATACAGTGAGTGGCACATTTAAAATTAACATTACAAACTACAAAGCAGGAACCAAACATAACCAAGCAAGAGTGTGAAATTATGAAAAATGCTGAAAATCTACCCCCTCCTCTTCTCCAGTTTCTCGATTTCCAACATGTCTCCTTCTGGTCGGTACGAAGTAAAAGCGCAGTTTGCATGTCTTAGTGAGTCTTCTATGTTTACTGTCTTTGAACTGGAGGTCTGTGTAGGCCCGGGCCAGCCTCCCTACTTCCTTATCCCCCCCCAAAACCACCACACGCACCCGGGTCACCTCCCCTGGTTCCTCCGTAATATCAGAGCTCAAAATAGGCCTTCTTCGGACACACAAATGCTTTTGGGGAGAACCTACGGGTGAACTGGGTGGTTTTGGTTGTGGGACATTTTTTGGGAGAGCGTTCCGACAGCCCATACTTTGTGCGCGGCGACAGAGAAGTGGGCTACGAGGATTTTTGAAAAGCAAAGAGAACCGCTCCACTCCCAAAAGAGACTTGGACTTCTTCTTTGGCTTCCTTCTAGGTTTTTGGAGTTCTTCTTGTATGAGATCCTCACTGAAGTCACTGTCTATCCCAGAGGAGGGAGCGGACACGGACCAGCTGGAGGACAGGGAGTGGCTGGAGAACATGGAGTCTCCGGAGGTCGAGGATACAGTGGAGATCCGGTTATTAGAAGTATTGTTGGATATGATAGTATTATTGTTTGCTTCTGTCTCGTCTTCCTCGTCCAAGCTTATGTCATTTTTGTCGTCCACGTCTCCATTCAGGAAGCTCTCCTCAGTTGTATCTGTGTCACACTCACCAGTTAGAAGGTCATGGAGGACATCTACATTATAGGAAAAAGAAAATATGGGTACATTCACATGCCAATATTTATGATTAAAGT
The DNA here is from genome assembly GCA_036025475.1 of Philypnodon macrostomus. Lineage (NCBI taxonomy): Eukaryota > Metazoa > Chordata > Actinopteri > Gobiiformes > Eleotridae > Philypnodon > Philypnodon macrostomus. Next base: position 13,104 of record JAVQKC010118620.1, read on the forward strand.
CTGAAAAGCATTATTTACCAAAGTTATCGCTCTCCCATGTCCGTACGTGACATTTGGGCAGAGGTAGTACCAAGCTCTCAAAGGAATCTGATGAGAAGTAGAGGTTTAGAGGTTTCTGCTTTTTATGGTGTCCTAGTAATCAAACTACAATCATTATATATATATATATATATATATATATATAGTACAGACCAAATCTATCTATCTATCTCTCTATATAGCCCCCCCTTTGCCAGTAGGCTATTTCTGCTGTAATTAGAGTTAAGCTACTTGTTAAGCTGTCTGAAATATACTAGTCACAAAACGTTAGAGACAGTTGACTTTTGGATGAGGTTATAGAATGTTGAATATGAATGAACGCCTATAAAACTATATGTTTTAGATCAATGCCCTTCTTTCATGATGGGCTGTAATCTATTACCTTTTGTGAATAGTACCTATGTCAAATGTACAATTCATTAATCAGGATGCAGTGCCATAAAGTTATAATGAGGGTGAGGTTTTAGAATGGGCCCCAAATTTAAAACATGTAGCTCTTTCATTATGTGTGGAAGCCACACTAAAAATAACAGTCACAACTTAGAGGGGTAGCTCATCAAATCAATTTGGTTTAGCACCCAACCAAGACGTGATATAATGTGATATATATGTGAATATTTTTATATATATATTTTAATTTAACCTTTATTTGACCAGATTTACACCATTGAAGTAGAGATCTCTTTTTCAAGGGGGATCTGGACAAGAAGTCTGCAGCACACGTCGTACAAAATAGGGTAAAATATAAATTCAAAATGACAAATTTGGTGCACATTATTTTGTACAAAAACAGCATTGTTGAGGAAAGTGCATTATTACCAGGATCCACATGCTTTGTTACCATATGTTACTGTGACCTCACCCACCAGGTCTGAATAGATGACAGACGACTTCATCAAATGGACGAGTAACAAGAATTGAAAAGTGTCATCGATCTAGAAATGAAGCACGATGAGATCTGTGGTGCAAAAGATTCATGAAACACTCAAGCACCATTAGAATAGAGACCCTAACCCTAAGTCCTCACATTTCTTTATACGCTTGATAGGCTATATAATGATAACTGCCTATAGAGGAATATCAGATTAAATGCTCACTCTAAAGCGGGAATACAACATCTGACCTTTTAAAAAAGTATACATTAATTTTGTCATCTGAAAATTGTACTGAATGATATATAATATTCTTGAAGAAAACACCTGAACACTTCTAAAGGATGTTAAATATTTGATAAAAGTAATGACAATTTGTTAACGACCCTTCTGACCATCGTGTGAGGAAGATCGTTTAACCACTGTCATTTAGTGTAAGGATATTGTTCAATTGAATGCATTATACATCTCACCATGCTGAACACTTCTTCCCACAAACTGTGATGACTTTGAACAATGCACTATACCTCTGACATCACATTATTGCATTTTATCTCTTTTATTCCTTATTTATTATCCTAATGTTTGTGTTGTTTTTGCTTTTATGTTTTGTCTGATCAATTTTGACAGGGCAATGGTTTTTAACTGCATATAAGACTAAATTTAAGCCTGGTGTGTGGCATTTACACAATGAGAAATATTAGGCTACTTAGCAAATAGTAACTATTATTATAGATGTTCATATATAAATGTATGCTCCTTCATATCTCTGTACATTCATTCAACAAAAGACTGATGGACAGCACTCTCTTCGTTCGCAAGAGTTTTATTTATGATCTGTTCCTGGTGTTCGCACAGAAAACATTTCTATATTCTGCTCCTTCAAATTGTAACATCTTACAAATCCCCTTAAAGATAAGAGAACTGATCCCATTATCCCAGTTTAGACCATGAAGTTGATTCTATGATTTGTCACTGTTTTTAGTCTTTTTTGACTGATTGTTTTGAGTCTTTTTTGACCGATTGTTTTTAGTCTTTTTTGACTGATTGTTTTTATTCTTTTT
>JAVQKC010118625.1:0-20886 GCA_036025475.1 Philypnodon macrostomus
TGCTTTGGATCAGAAGAACCGTTAGACTCGCTAAGATACTCACAGCCCATGGCCATCACATTGTTGACAAAGTGACACACATTTAAAGAACTGAATTGACTGTCATGATACGACTAGTGACTTTAGAAGGGAAAAGTGATGTTAGTGAGAAGAAAGTGAAACAAAGGAAGCCGACTCACAGCTCTCGAGCTGCATAGTACAGGTCTGAATGTCCATGGGGAAATTCTTCAGATCCATAGGGCAGGACAGGGTGAGAGTTAGCCTGAGATGGAGAAAGCAGAGGAGCCAGTGGCAACAGAGGTGAGAGGAGAAGGCTGAGGTTAACAGATTAAAAGAACAGGAAAGTCACTTATCTACATCCAGACATGTTCCACTGCATACACTACAGTACTATGTTGTTGCAGTGTTTTCAAAATGATAAAATTTTGTGTTTAAGTTGAATCACAAAATGTCTGGTTAGGATGTTATAGGTTCATTATACTTTTTAAATAATGGGAAGACATACTATTGATTTTTAGGATAAATGAGGTCTCATTAATGGATTTAGATGTTTCTTCTGAGTGCTCATCTTGCATTTTGGAAACTAATAGAATTAAACTAAACAAACTGCCTATATCTGAAAGCTATTTACCTAATGGCGTGTCTTTAGACCTTGGGGCAGTTCTATGTTCAGCTATACTGACATTTCAAATGCAATTTGACCATTTAATACAAAATACCAAGTGACGTAGATTACAGATATTTATCATCTAATTTCAATTTATTATTAATTAATCTGTGAATATGTGTCAATGATTCCCCCTGATGCTTTGTGGAATAAGTATCCAATTGTAAGCGGTAAGCAATACGATTGATCATTGAACCAAAAGGCCACAAGATTTCTTGTCCAAATACAATGACTGACCCCTGTGCTGCACTTTGAACACCCCAGGTCTAGATGTCTTACCATGTAATTTAAGGTATCTTCCTGTTTCTCAGATAAATGCCTTTGAATGAATAAGATCAAGCTAAGACTAACGGGCTGTTGTCTTTCCCAATTTCATGGTTAACTAAGTCCTTTACAACTTTTCCAATCTGCAGTTAAGTTTGTGTTAGCTAAAACACTCCAGGCGCTGCTATTCAACTTTTTTAAACGTTGACAAAACTTAACCAAAAGTGCCATAAAGCAAGGCTAATTTGTAACAGCACTAACAAGGGAAGGTCAAAATAATATTTACATGACCCCCAGGCATTTGTACTCTTTATATTTGGATGAAAAGGCAACCATTAATGTACTATTAACAGTGTATTATGTGGTTTTGCATACTTCATTTCCTTCCCTTTTGCAGCCTACAGTAGCCCTGCAGGGACATTATGTCATGAGTGATGTCTTTTTGAAGTGGGTTAGATGACTTTTTGTATTCCTGCTGTTTAGAAATACAATTAACTTTGTTCTTGGATGTCGCAAGCTTCCCCAATTATACTTAATATTGCTAAAAAAACAAATATGGCTAGAATAAAAATGTGAGTGTAACCTTTAGAAATCTCTGGCCTCTCAAGTTACCTGATGCTGTAAAGGACGCTGCCATCTTGGAAAATTCGAAGCAGCTTGTTATCAGTGGTGACCTCATGGAAATTAGCTCCTTTCTCATTGGCAAAGAATAAATCAGGTTTCCAGATAGAGTCCAACATGGAGGGATCTAGATCAAGGGAGTCGTCGGGGTATTCGCTGTAGGCTAGACGAGGGTCGTTCCAGTTCTGTCGCAGGAATACATTGAGTCTGTAGTCCTGTGGAAGCACCCAGGATATATAGTAAATAAGTACATAGAAATCTACGAACTTGAAAATGTTGAAAATGAATGAATGCAATTGAATAATCCTAATGAGTGTATTGTCTTGCCCAGATACACACCACAGTCTGAACTGGTTGGAGTAAACCACCAGCTCTTCATAGTACTGTAAGGGTTAGGGTTAGTATAAAGTTAAGGTTAGTAAGTATGTAATAATGTAATAACACTGATAAACACTAACCAATGATACCATACAGTTTCCATTTGGCTATGTCTGCTTGAAAAAAACATCAACACTTTTATACTAGGGGACATATGGTCGAATGCTAAAATGTATGCACAATTGGACTGGATTGACAGCTGCCAGCTTGCCATTTAGTGCTGACCAAACAGATAGAAGACTGTAGTTGTAGAGTTGGGGCTGCCCCTGAACCTCCTCATTCATTTTCTTGATTCTTCATTTTAATTGGAGAGTGGACAATTCATTATCAAGGTGTCAGTGACCCAGTGGGCTCTGAAGGTTGCACTCGTTATGCTTCAAGGAAAATAAGGGGGATGGCTTGAGCACTGAGTCAATCTGCAAAGGAGTGTGTGAAGAAGACTGCTTCAAGTAGATTAGATTCTACAGTGACCATAAAGAAAATACAAAATTAAGGCCTTCCACTGCTGCCTTTGTGTTAGTATCTAATTGGAAAGTTGGCGGTTCTCATACCAACCAGTTCATACTTCCGTTGTGTCCTCTGTCAGTCTGCCCCAGGCCAGGTGTGGCTATAGCTTACCACCAAACATTGTGCAATTGTGGAGTGAATAAGTAATGTTGTTAAGTGATTTGACTATCTAGAAAGTGTTGTATAAATCTAATGCATCTTTATTACTTTAAAAAGTTCTGTTTTGGTCTGTTTTTTTCCCAGGTTACATTGCTGGCTGCAGCCAATAATGGTAAGATTTCCTGTAGTCTAGGGATAGTAGGTCCACATTTACAGGGACCCATTTTACCTTCAGAACCCCTGCAATTATTTATGGAATTGATTCAACAGGGCACTTCTCTAAGATTATTGATCACACTGACATGGTAGCTTTCACTCAGTCACTTCATTGTCAAGTTCAAGAAACCAGTTTGAGATGAATGGAACTTTGTGATGTGTAATACCAGTTGAAAAGTGAAGGACTTTGTATGCATCAATACTCACTGCCATTTTAACAATCATTTTTGACTGTGCCAAGACAAGGCTGGAGCTGACCTAGTTTGTGTTTTAAAAAATATATTCATACCGGCCCATTTGGCTCCAACAACCGTGCCATGTTCAAAGTCACTAAGATCGCTTTTCTTCATCATTCTAATATTTAGGTATATCTATCAATGTGTCTACTACTGCATGACATAGCTCATCAACAAAACACCACTTTATAGAATGCAAATGAGAGGAACACTGTAGTATGTTTTCTCACCATTGTGGTTTCCGTGATGGAGCCAAAGCTGTTGATGAATATATTGCAGGTGACATTCACTGGTGGACCTAAAAGAGCCATAAACAAGTTCAGTTTAGCCTTTGCATCTGAGATTATTTACTTCACAACATTTCTTTCCAAAATACCCTTTGTATCTCCTGCAACCTCTTGATTTATACCACCTTCCTGTGTGGTTGTAAATAATGTCAAAGATTGTGTGGCCCACATAAAAATTGCATTCACACAGACAGAATCTTTAAGACATTGTGTTAATGCTTTTAGCCACAGATATTCAATTACAGATTTTACGGTGTCATATTTTAAAACTGCTTGCGTGAGCAGTGAGCATAATGTAATGGCAAATTAACAACACTACATGCAATCAAAACAATGTTTTTTTAATAGCTATTCCTCTATTCTCATTGAGCCATCTGATTCTTCTTATGGTTGTGATTGGCTGGGGCATATCTCAGCAGCTATGGACTTAGGTGGGGTACACCCTGGACAGGATTCACACAAAGAGATTTTTTTTCTTTTTACATATAACAGACCCAATCCTGCTTTGTTTAACACAGGGGTGGGCAAATTTTTTGACTCAAAGACCACATGGGGCTTAGAAATGTGTCAAGTGGGCCGGCTGATATTGTTTTCTTTGTAAACTCAACCATTTCTGAAAAATGAGACACACAGCCTTTGATCTTACCTCAGTGAAAACATATGTCCATGTGGAGTTAACTGGTTACTGCAGGTTATAACAACGTGAGTGAGAAACTGGCAATATTTTATGATTTAAAAAATATAAGAAAATGCTTGGTGGGCTGGATTAAAAAGTCCAAAGGGCCGCATGTGGCCCCCAGCCCGCAGTTTGCCCACCCCTGGTTTAACACATTTTTAACAAACAAAATCAAGTTCACACATCCCAAAGTTGCACAAATCTGTTAAATGATATCCCCTGAACAAAAAACATATTTTTTTTAGCATTGGCCACAATTTACACAGCAATATCATAATCCAACAGCTTCCCACTTGATTATTGTTGTTAGCGCCACTGGCTATTGGTTGTTTCTTGGCCACGCTGTATTGCAATTATTTCAGGAAGTGTGTCGCTGGGACCAAGCAAGTCCACTGTACAATAAAACAGTGTGTTCCTAAATAAAAGATCAAAAGTAAAACAGGAAGAGCTTATCACACAGTCCTCTCCAGCACTGTGGTAAACAACAGAATGATGAAATATAAATGTCCTGGGAAGACTCAAACTCGAGCCTATACACATCAAGTCATCTTTCGGCGTTATGATGCAGTCTGTGTTGGTATAGTGGCATTTTCCCTACATAAAATGGGTCAGAAACATTCCCAAAAGGAAAGCAGTACTGTCCAATCTTTGGAAACCCAGGGCATGGGGTTATAACTGTGTGTTTAGTTTTACAAGAGCTTGTGAATGAACAATAGAGAACTGACAAACAGGAGGAAGACTGGCAAACTGTTGTCTTGATGAAAAATGGTGTGTTAAAATTAGCTGTGTTCTGTTTTGACAATCTCGTCTACAGCAATCTAATCTAGTTTACAGTAATTGTATGCAGCGTTACCTATAAACAGCATTACCTAGTCTTACTCCTACATACCAGGATTTAGTCTCACACGTTCTATTAAATACATATTACTAACACCATCACAATATATTTCTGACATGACCCATAATCTAATGGAAATATGCTTGGGCTGCACAATATATTACAACATTATTGCAATATCAGCAAACATGTAGCAATCATGCCATGCCATCGGAATATCTCAAAATATTGATCTCAATAGTCAACATAGTTCATAGATCAAATATCAAACGTTCTCATAACGTGCAGCCCTAAAACATGCCTTTTGCTTAGTCATCAGGTGCTTTTGGTAACATTTACTTGACGAGGGCGTGTCTTGACATATATATTACCTTTGAAGTTGGGTCTGATTCGGGCATCGTACCCTGATGTTCTGCCCATCAGCTTGTCCAGGAAGTCCGACGGCGACATCTGTGGTCCGGACCTGCTGGGCGGCTTCCGCTCCTCCTTACAGCAGCTCGGTCTGACAATAGATAGAATAGAAGAAGAGAGTGAAGGAGGAGCGGACAGTAGTGGGGTGTTGCAGAAAATAATGAGAATCCATCAGAATGTGGAGCCAACAGCGATCAGCAAGTCAGTCATCAGCAAAATCTACCCAGTGGTGTTTGGGAAATGAGGGTGAAAAATGATACTCAGCTGGCATCTTCTTCATATTGTGTTTTAGACTGTACTGGGATCGTTGTGATTATTGGGCAGAGCAGGTACCAAACAGGTAAACGTGTTCGTAGTGGGAAACCCTTACGGGGGTAAAGCCTGACAGATTGATTGTTCAATTGTGAAGCTGTGACTGTCACACCAGACAAAGACCAGAGGAAGATGATTTGGTGAGATTATATGGTGCTGGAAAGGTTTAAGCAGCCACAGACAAGAATAACCAGCGGGAAAGAAAGGAAGAATGTTTTTTATTTTAAATTCAGAAATGTAAATGAAAACACTGTGTTATTTTGCTCAAACCTCATTTTAACTGACTTATGTGAATCTGTTCTATGGTCACACAAACCACATTTGAAACAGTTGGCCATGATACAGCAATAACCCTGCTTTTGTACAAAACCTAAAGTAAAATTCCCATAATGAATAACCCATACATTTTTCCCATAAAAAAAAAAGGAAAAATCCTTATTTTAAGAATTTCAAAGATTGATGGATGCTAATCAGAAAAAAAAAATCCTTTTTGAGATATCACGTTCACATGTAGGATCTGGACGTGGTTGATATAATAAGTAAATCATTTTTTGCAAGTATGATGACTAGGACTCACTAAAAATCACCATTTTTCATGGCCAGATCATCTTTTAACACATGTAAATGCAATATAAACTCATAAACTAATAAAGTGGCACCCGGGTATGGTCTCCCACTGCTTATCCAGGGCATTTATCGTCTGCAGACCTTGATTTAAAGACAAATGTTGCCTTTCTTTCTCAAAGCAGTGTCTGAACTCTGCCATCAACAACACATTTTTTCTTACAAAACTGCTGCTCACTGGATGTTCTACCCTTTTCAAACCATTTTCTGTAAAGCCTATAAACATTGTATGGTTGTAACCTACATGTTCTATATGTTAGCTCCCCATTAGATCAGCATTTTAAAAAAATACTAAAATCACACTATAGTGAAAGTCACTCAAGTCACCATTCTACATCTTGGTTTGAACTTCAGCAGGTTGAATAGATGTACCTAATAAAGTGGCCGGTGTAAAGCATCGTCCCAGCAAAGGAGTATCTTCATTTTGAAACTTAAACTACCACCACTGTTACTGCCTAAGCTCTTTAAAGAGATCTGTCACCCTCAGTCTAACTCACTCAAACTCACTGGAGCATGGAGATTGATTTACAGCCACACTCTTCCACACAGTCAGGTAGTGATGGCTTACTGTGGGACTTTTTCAAAATACACCAGAGGAAACAAATCTGCTTTGGTCTTAAAGTTTATGTTCACAGACAGGTGTCACAACATAAAGGACAAATAGAAAATACTGGACACACTGACGAGAGAAGAGGGCTCCTGTGTGCTCCGTGATATGTGTAAACTAAAAGCTACTGTATGTGGTCGGAAAGGAGATTTGACTTAGGAGCATAGTTGGCAATCATTTCAAATTGTTTTGTATATCATGCATATTACCAACTTAAAGCCCCTTGACAATGTGAACGTTTTCCTCATAAAAACTACAAGAATTCTTTTGCAATTAAGCTGTTTTTGTTGTCACTGTGTTCTCATGTGCCCTTTGGGTTTCCAAAGCTGTTCACCTTTTCTATAGACCATTAATCTACTATACCTATAACCATAAATCTACATACCCAACCTTTAAGCCTGTACTGAACACTGCCATGTGACACAGTTTATAATCAAATATTTGCAATTACAATTTGATATCACTTTGATCTAATTACAGTGCTGGATACACACAGTATGTAATCAGCTTTAGTATTCTCATAATAGGCATCCATAGTACAAGGTTTTATTATTATGGCATTATATCAATGTTTAGATATAAAAAATCAATAGTTGTTGATATTGTATATAAACTGATTTGTTTCTAACCAGGCTTTGACATTCCTTGCATATATTTGGTAGTGAGAATTCCTTTCATAAGAGAAAAAATACAATGTTTGATTTGCTACATCACCAGTTAGCTAATCTTCACAATACTATCTCACATTGTGTCTGCTTCATTAGATCCACCATTTTTTTGTATTTGTTACGCTTGTTTAGTTGTTAGATAATCGTCTTGCTTAAGCACATGTGAGTTTCTGTGGCAAGATCGTCTTCTGAACTCCTCACCCTGCTGCCTGAGCCTTTCTTCTCCCCGGGGGGCCCACATTACCTCTGCAGCAGACCTTATGCATTTATAACCAGAGTTTAGCATGAGCCGTAACCACTGTATAACTCTAACATTACACACAGGTGGGGAACGAGAAACAACGTAATTCAAAGGCCCGTCAAGGGATTTTGGCACTCATCCATGTGTCGGAACAGTGGCCCACTTGTGTCTAGATTGCTGGCTGCTGAAAAAGATTTAATATGAAGTGCGTTGACGGCTAGGACGCCTTCCTACTGCTGTCTGTCTTGTTGGCTCTTCAAAGTTGATTTTACTATGAGGTCTTTTTTAGGCTGACTCAGAAGCTCAGGAGGGGCTTCTCAGGGCCCGCCCAAAAATGAATGACACGGAGCTTTGTCTAGAGCAATTTAATTATTAAGATGCTCTTTGCTGACATTTAATGAGCACGACCTTTACCGACCCGCTAGATCCCGTTCTCCTTTGAGCATCCGCGTCAGAGTCCTGTCAGGAATATCGAACAACTCTTTCTGGTATCCAAGTTCTAGCTGTTGCCTTAAATGAAAACTACTTTACATGCAAGGTCTCCAATGGAAAAATAAGAATATGATGAAACTTCTGTGCCAGACTCCTGTTAGGAATACTGGACAACTCTAGGGCTGAACAACGTTAGAAAAGCATGCAATAGCAGAACCTATGATCTGAACAATATTACAAGAACTATATAACTGGCAATATTGTATATGGTTTTTAAAGATAGGGCTTTATATAACTATAGATGAGGTAAAATGGCCAATTTAATTTATAGATAAAAGGCTCTGGAGAGTCAGTGGTCAAAACTGGTGCTAAACCAGAAATATATTGAGGTCTAAATTACAACTAAATTGGGTCTAAACAGACTGGATTTAAGTCTGAACTGGGACAAAAACATGTCTATGCCGGCACTAAACCAGGACTGTATTTAGGTCTACATTAGGACTAAAATATGTAAGTGAGTAATATAATAAGTAACCATTAAACAAGTTATGAATGAAGACTAAATCATTGTATTTATTGTCTTGTCATGAGACACTTGTGGTTGGGTGACTGGTGTTTGGTGGTGGTTGGAAAGGCCATTGGTGCAAAAGGTCAGTATTTTCCCCCAGGGCAGCTATGGCTACAAAGTTTACCCCTACCAGTGTGTGACTGTGGTGTGAATGAATAATGCACTCGAAATGTAAGCATATATAATTTGAATCCATTTTTATTATTGTGACTCGCTGTCACCTGCTTGTTAACAGTGCCTTCTATTTGCTTTGACAGCATCCAGTAATTGTATAAATGTATTCACACTCTGTTTCAAATGCAGGCTATAAAATTAACATTTTGGTTGCAGCCCGTCAGCTGTAAGCTAATTAAACCTTTCCACCTTTTGTGTCCATGACCTGTAGAACATGGAAAAACAACATGTTACTATTCAAACCTAGATCCACGGACCGATGCGTGACGTAATTCACTTAATTGTCTCACTTCAACAACATCCAGCGATGCGATTACTTTTGTGGCTAGCATCAATAAAAATCACTTTATCTTAACCAACACACTGCCAAGACCAGAATAAAATGAATATAATTATCAATGATTTGTTCCTTTCAGACTAAAATGCTTTATGAGGTAGAATCATTTCAATTTCTTTGGTAAGTGGCAACAAACAAGGAAAGGCACAATCCAGAAATGTGCAGTTTGTTGCACTGGATGCTGATATATAGTGATGAATAGCCAAAGATATGGATCAGGGGGCTGTATTCTGAATGCAGCACATGTATCGCTAATGTATAAGGACTTACATGGATGGTGAAAATATGGGGTGGGGGGCAAGGTCAGCAAGAGACCAGCAGTGCTTACTAAATGTGAAGTGTTTTAGTTTACTAGCATAGGTCTACATTAAACGTTCTTATATATATTTTTCTTTATCAGAGAACTGTTGATTCTTGATTTAACTACCCAGAATTTTAAGTTTATTTAAAAATGATTTTGCTTTTCTTCCCTCGATGAACAAATATATTCTGGTAATTGCGTTTTCGTGGAGGGACCCTATGTTATAATGTTTTCACAGCTGAGCTCCACCTTGCTACTTCTTTACATTGTTTGCATTGGCTTTATATTAAATCGGTCATGCAGAGGTTAAATTGCAAATCTAGAGCTAAACTAAATTAATAAAAAATCCGGTTGTTCCCAAAGCTCTTGAGTTCTGTTTTGTCTGTGTTTCCTTCAGTATAAGTATATTTGTATAGCATGTCTATAATTGTATTTTTACATTCAACCAATCTAGAGGTAGTTCAGTCTGCATAGTTTGAAATTCAACTGACTAATGAGATTGACAGACACATCCCAATTTTCAGGTAGTCCTTGAAGTCCACTTGAGTCTCAGATATTACTTTAGTAGGAGACAGACAGTTGACTCATGGCTCTGACAGGCCTTTCATCAAAATAGATCCATGCTTTATGGTAATACAGTGACATGTCATTTTTTGTCTTTAATGACCTGTGTAGTCTTATACTGTATATGATGGCCTATGGCTACCCTGTCGCTCTTTTGATCAATAGGCTCATTGTGGAAAGGGATTTGGAGCACACTGCAATTTACTCTTTCACATTTATCTTCAGTGACGTGACCAGTGCCAGTCGTGGACACTGACATCTGCAGGTATGAGAAAACACACAGGGCTTCCAATACTCTACAGCTCTTCACTCTGAGATGGTCTACTGTATTTGGGGAGTCAGAGATGGACAGGGGAATCAATGAAGATGAAATATGACAAGCCCTTAATGTACGTAACATGAGTAGTGTTCATGAAAGTAAAACTGAACCATTCTTTGTGAGTTTTATTTAACCAGGAAAGTAAAATGAGAAGATATCACACACAAACTTTAAACCCAGTTTGGTTCTGGTGTAGACAGTTCTGGTTTGGATCTGGTTTAGTTTAGCAGTGTAGAGCAGGACAAAGCAGGACAGGGAAGTGGACGAAGTAGGGAACGTTTTAATACAGTGGTCTATTATTTGCAGAGATATTGTCAGAAAAAGCTTAATTAAATATATGTCCACTGAACATAAAACACAACACTATATGCGACCCGAAGCACACACTTAAAGTGTGTTCTGTCTAAAGTGTTTGTAGAAATTTCGATCTACACTGCCCAAACAGACCAGTGCAATGAGGAAGTGACTCTGAGTGTGTCTGGAGCATCAGCTGTGATAGCAGTATTAGGGGACTAGGGACAGTAGGTTCATCTGGGGCACCACTAAAAAAAGATTTCAAAGAAAAAGCAAATTGAAAATTAAATCATGATTTTATTAATAAATGAAGAAAAACTATGAACATTTTTCACCCTAATACTTAAAGACAAACAAGTAAGTGGGTCTCACTGCTTCCCTTAGGATTACACATCTATATTATCTGTTTCTGTAATACAGTGTTCACCATCAGCCAATGTTTCTTTATTTCACTGTACAATCATGAGACTGGACTTTTTATATTGTGCTGCATATGAGATAACCTATGGTGTTCAAAAATGTCTCCTCAACTGCCAGGTAGTTTCTTAATTAATATTTCAATAATGTGATGAAACTTAACTTAATTCATCCAAATGTATAATTATGAATTATGAAGTTATGTATTCAGAGGTATAAAGAGGTCATCTTTGCAAGTCAGATTAGTAGATATTACCTCATGGAGTTTAAGATGCAATACCGAAGGGAGAAACCTACAGGGCATGCATGCATATTCTGTTTAAAAATAATGAATGGTTTTAGAAATGAATTGTAAATCTCTTCTGACCTTTATTTGTATATCATTATTTAACACAAACAAAGCCCAGACCTCTGCCTGAGCATTGGAATTGACCTCTAGTTATGGGGTAAATGCTTTCTCCATTACAATCCAGCCTGACCCATGTCAAAATTAAAACATTTCTTCCTTGGTCCATTACAAATATTATCAGAAAATTACACAGAACCTGAATACTTAATCTGGTAACAGACAGAATAGCTTGCCTCTAGCACTAATGAAGTATTAATCAATATGTACATTTTATTAACATAGCTCTTCACAAGAGATGATAACTAATGACACTATTAATGCTTTGTAAATGATACATTTTCTGGTTACTAATGCTTAATAGTGTGAACTATAATCTTTATTTTACTAACAGACCAACATACCAACCAATACACATGTGCCTTCAAAAACATAACAATGAGCAGTAGTGCATATATGGCTTTATGTTTACTTTCTGAAAGGTGAAATAATGCACTTCAAATACTGTACACTTTTCACATCTTCAGATCTGATATCAGCAAGGAGTGCCTCCTGTCTTGTCTTTGTGAGTCAGATCCTGCAGTATTTCTGTTAGAGAAAGGGGGACTATACTGGCTGCAAAAGATGTTTATTGTGGCCACTCTGGGGCTTGTGATGGAGTCTGGCTTTATGTTTGTGTACAGTCAACAGCTTTTTACTACATGCGCTTTAGTGTTGTTTTGCTCCCTTTTGCACTGGGAAATAATGTTGTAGTTCTATACAAAATATAATAATAATTTGCATCATAAACACATCTTGCATCTACCGTATATGCCAAAAAATGTGTCTGTGAATGTAAATGTATGTAATCTCACTTTGCGAACCTTGCTGTGAGCTGAATCCCTGTGGTGAGATGATGGGGAATCTACTCCATGATCAAAGGCAATATTTGTCTAGCTCATCATCTAAACGTGTGATTAGTACAAGCAATCAAACACGGGGAATCAAGAGATAAGAGTCGCCCACAACATAGATCTAGAATATGGTAACTTTATTTTATTTATTTTTAGCTTAAAAAAGATGACCACAACACATGTTGGACTGCATATCCGGCTGCTCCCACCGGAAAACCTCTCCAACCCCTCCATCTGCGTCCTTAACTTACAGATGTACACAGTCAACATGTAATTTGGAAGTATAGCTTGCCTGACTGTGGTGATTTAACATCTTCCCTTTGCTTTACCTATGTTTATGAATATGGATAGATGTGTCTCACTATAAAACACACACAATGATGGCATATGCTTTGTTAGGGTCTTCAGCCATCTTATATGGTATGGGGGTATTTGGGTTATGTGGGTTGCCGGTTCGAGTCCCCGCCTGAGCACATACTGTTGTTGTGTCCCTGAGCAAGACACTTGACCCACTTAACAGCTTGCCTCTAGCACTAATGAAGTATTAATCAATATGTACATTTTATTAACATAGCTCTTCACATGGGATGATAACTAATTACACTATTAATGTTGAACTAGTGGTTTGTAAATGACCTATTATCTAGTTGCTAATGCTTAATAGTGTGAACTATTATCTTTATTTTACTAACAGACCAACAAACCAACCAATACACAAGTGCCTTCAAAAACATAACAATGAGCAGTAGTGCATATATGGCTTTATGTTTACTTTCTGAAGGTGAAATAATGCACTTCAAATACTGTATACTTTTCACCACTTCGACAAAACTGTGATTTAAACTTTAAGCTTTTGTTACAAGTGCATAGAACAAAGAAAGTTGAAAGGACAGGCACTCATTAATTAAGGACCATTCCCATTAGACACAGTAATGTTTACTGCCTTCACCCCTCCTCTTTTCAATTGCCCTGTTGCTATTCTTCTCCGTGTTCACTCAGATCTTTTGTTTTGTCGTGAAGCGTAATTAGCCCAGCCATGAGCCAATACTAATCACACAATCAGCTGCTTGTGTTAGGAATATTTAGCCGTCCCAATGCCAACCCCAGAGGTTAACGATTTAGAGTAATCCGCACTAACCCGGTTTCTATTGCCTGTGCATGCTAATGTGAAATGTAATCTTTAATCTGGTGGGAGTGAATACCCAGAAGAAGTTATGTTTTCAGACTTGTGCCAAAGTTCTGAAAGGGGCACAGTGAGCTAACTTCTAGACAACTTTATGCTCACAACTGTTTTTGGCTGCATTGAACGACTTTAACTGCAGACTCTTCCCACACAGTTTGAGTGATGCACAGCACTTATGGCCCTTTCCCACTAGTTACTGGACTCTACCGGCATTTTGAACATTTCCACTAAGCAACCGTTACCAGCACCAGGTACTTTTTTAGCATCTTCTCGGCCCTGGTTCCAAGCGAGCCGAACTGATTCTAAAATGTGACGTCAACAGTATTTCACCTCCCTGTCTGCAGCATTTTCTGTGTCTACTTTCGAGTGATAAAAATCCACAAAGCCAAAATAAAGTTCACCATTGCCTCCTAGTCCTCCATTGTGTTTGTTTATGTCGCGTATACATGACATCATGGCAGCGACATACGGATATCCCCGGCAACAATAAAGTAATCGAAAACAAAACAAACTGAGTAAAACTGAGCTATGTTAAGCTAGCGCTACTGGAAAAGGCCCATTACATTTTAGTGATTAAAGTACATTTGTTAAGTATGTAATGTAATACAATTATGAACCTTAAAAAAGTTCAAAGGCAAATTGTTGATGGATGTGTGTCTGTCTTTTTATAATGTCTGTATTAAGATTGTGCTTACCAAACATGAACAATAGGCTAATCCTTCAGCTAAATATGTCCTGGTCAAGATCCTGGCTCAAGGTCAGTAGAAGGGTCCCTTGGCACTGTAGAGGTGAGATTTCTCTATGAGAACAATAAAAGTACCTTAACTTAAATGCGTGTGGAAGTACTCCCATTCAAGTCACCCTTTAAGGTAAAGATGTACATTTGTGTGAAAGTTAGTGAATGGTTAGCTGACAGTGTCTCTATCATCTCTGCAACTGACTGGCCCAGGATGTAGAACGCCAATAGTTACTGGGTTAAGCTAACCAGGGCTTGATGCTAACTTATTTGGTCACTGGCCACAGTGACTAGTCATTTTAAAATATTACTAGCCACTTAATAATTTCAATAGCCATCATTTTATTGTAACTTTTTAACCTGTTGCATTTGGTCAAATACATGTTTTAGTATTTTCAATTTCCTTTGCAATTTCCCTCCACTGATTAAAAAAAATAAATAGCCATGCACACCAACATTGCAATAGGTATTCAAAAAATCTAACTGGCCAAAGTGGCTAGTGAGAGTAAAACTGTAACTAGCCAAAATCAACCAGCATTTGGCCGGTTGGCAAGTGTTAATGTCAAGCCCTGAAGCTAACCCTAAAAATTGTAAAACATTGTAAAAATATTCTCAAGAAGTTATTTTATTTCTGCGGCACTGTGGGTAGGCGCTCACCCTGCAACCAGAGGGTCGCCGGTTCGAGTCCCAGCCCGAGCATAAACTGTTGTTGTGTTCCTGGGCAAGACACTTAACCCACATTACCTATGAATAATGGGGGTGTGTGATTGGTGTTTGGTGATGGTTGGAGGGGCCACAGGAGCAGACTGGCAACCACGCCTCTGTTGGTGTTCCCTAGGGCAGCTTACTGTGGAGTGAATGAATAATGTATATGTAATGCGTCTTTGAGTGTTGAAAAAAGCACTATATAAAACCAATGCATTTTTTATTATTATTATTAATTCAGCAAAAATATATACTTGCTTTTGTTTGAAATTGATATTTCTTTTTCTCACCCTCTAGAAATGTAATTCAAATTGACAGTGACCATACTAATTGGCCAGACTCTTTGCATGAAGAAACCTCAGTTCTTCTACCCATCCACCATCATATCCTCCTCATGTCTTGACTTCAGGCCTCACAGTATTCAGGCTACCATTTTCACATCTTCAGATCTGATATCAGCACGGATTGCCTCCTGTCTTCACTTTTTGAATCAGATCCTGCAGTATTTCTGTTAGAGAAAGGGGGACTATACTGGCTGCAAAAGATGGCTTTGATGTGACCACTCTGGGGCTTGTGATGGAGTCTGGCTTTATGTTTGTGTACAGTCAACAGCTTTTTACTACATACGCTTTAGTGTTGTTTTGCTCCCTTTTGCACTGGGAAATAACGTTGTAGTTCTATACAAAATTTAACACATCTTGCATCTACTGTATATGCCAAAAAATGTACCTGTGAATGTAAATGTATGTAATCTCACTTTGCGAACCTTGCTGTGAGCTGAATCCCTGTGGTGAGATGATTGGGAATCTACTCCATGATCAAAGGAAATATTTGTCTAGCTCATCATCTAAACGTGTGATTAGTACAAGAAATCAAACACGGGGAATCAAGAGATAAGAGTCGCCCACAACATAGATCTAGAATATAATATTTCTATGTTTATTTTTAGCTTAAAAAGATGACCACGACACATGTTGGACTGCATATCCGGCTGCTCCCACCGGAAAACCTCTCCAACCCCTCCATCTGCGTACTTAACTTACAGATGTACACAGTCAACATGTAATTTGGAAGTATAGCTTGCCTGCCTGTGGTGATTTAACATCTTCCCTTTGCTTTACCTATGTTTATGAATATGGATAGATGTGTTAGCTCAGTCTCACTATAAAACACACACAGTGTTCAGCCACCTTTCAGTTTCTTTGTCTTCACAACATATGGTATGGGGGTATTTGGGTTATGTGGCTCTCCCTGCAACCAGAGGGTCGCCGGTTCGAGTCCTTGCCTGAGCACATACTGTTGTTGTGTCCCTGAGCAAGACGCTTGATCCACATTGCCTATGTATGAATGTGAAGCGGCATGAACGAAAAGTTGAACTGAAATATTGTGCAAATGAAGACACGGGATGATTGTGCAGGTAAAAAATATTATGATCGCCTCGAAACTTTGAGATTTCGCGGCTGTTTTTCTTTTAATGGTTCTCACTCATCGCCGCATTATCATAAACACTATCATAAACATTATCATAAACATTATCATAAAGGGGAAACATGAAGGGCAGCCGGTGACTGTCAGTGTGTGCCTGCCCCACACACACTGCTCCAAGTTGTGATCGAGTCAGTGAGGGACAGGGTGGAGTTTAGAGAGCTTTTCACACAGATAGAGAGAACATAGGCAGGCTACAGCTGGTCAGACGAGTCCCTCTGTTTGGTATTTAGTTAACAACTGGCTGGAGATGTTAGTGGGAGGTTGTAATCGTCGTCCCTGGCCTGTTTCGCTTGATCAAGCTGCTGGCTGGAACCAACACAGTCATGACACAGCTGCCATAGAGCTGCTCTACTAAGGATTAGGAGAATTGTACCCAGCAAGCATGTCACCTTTTGGTTTCACTCGTTCTGCTAATGCACTTTCTCTACAATCAGAAGGAAATGTATGACACAACCTCACATAAACAGGCACACTACGGTACTTTGGACATCTCTGAGCAATATGGGAGAGTTGTAGTGTGCAATTGTGACAGTAATAATGTATTCCCAAGAGCAGATGTCTTGGAGTACCCTTTAAAATAAAATAACCTGGCAAACATAGTATTGCTACCTGGAAGATAATCTATAGTTTCAAACAATATACATGTATGTTATTTTGACCACTTGACTGGACTGAGAGTTTATAACAAAGATAAGGACTGTACAGAATTTTCTATGTTTTTACCCAATACCCACAGTTATATATTCATATGCTTCTCTTCTTTATCTGAAGTGGTTGTGGAGGGAAACCCCTGATTAATAAGGCAGACCTGGATCACAGTGGCATTGTACTAACGTTATGTTGCTGCAGTAGATGACAACAAACTTCTCAAGCAACATTTAAAAACTTTGAGACAACACATTAAAAAGAATTCATTTGAAGAGGTCCTGTGTAAATACAGTGAGCAGCTGGGTCTATATAAACTACACTCCTGTTGTCCTTTTGTCCAGTGCTGATGCTTAAGTGACTGTTTCTATGGAGAAGCCCACGGGACTATGGGAGACAGACAGAGGCTCTGTGAGATTTCCCTCAGAGGCCTGAGTCCAGAAGACAACTCAGGCACTGCTCCATTTGTTTTGTGCACTTCTTCCAGGGTGATGTCTCATTCACAACAGCCTCTTTGGCTGCTGGACACGCATTGCATGTCTTGCAGTTTTTTTCGGAGAGAACAAAGACATATGGCTATGGTAATCCTTCAGCCTGTTAAGGAGAAACAAGTTCAGACAGACTAGGAAGTAATCCTGTTTGACATACAATGTTGTGCCTCCTCCCTGTCTTCCTATCAACAGATTTAATTACTGCTTTGTATTTGAGTGAGGTCCTTCCAGGTCTAGCAGAATACATAATTGTTTTCTTGCTTTTAAAATATCCGAGATATAAAAAGGACACGTAGTATCAGGGAGGGAAAAGGCTTCTATTCAGTCTGTGCCTGCCACATTTATTGAGTGTAGCACACTTATTGTAGAGTGAACACTTCTTATCCAAACACAAACCACAGGATTTGACAGTCCATTTCAGAAACAATGCGGGAGTCTTGTGGGGACATAACAAACAAATGTAGAGATTGTCTATGTCCAGGCATCAAGGTGAGCACAGCAATACATTGAGGACCCACATGGCACCTGCTCAGCACGATAAAGAGATGCCAGTGTGTGGCCTGAGATAACATGGGCAAAGTATGGCCCTGCATATCCAATGCAGCGTGTCATCAGCCAGACCAAATATGATAACATCACTCGACTTTCAACATCGGGGCCAGACGACTCTAACTTGTGTCCTTCCTCTGCGCTGCTGTGATGAAGTGTCAGACTTTGTCCTTTCCCGTTGTGACTTTGCACGTTGTCAGTGTGTCCAAATTTGATTACATCAAGACCCAGGCAGGGGAATAAAGTTTGACTTTACAAGGGCTTAAGTTTGCATGTCTGCTCTGTCTGTAATTCTTATTAATAGCTACTTCAAATCCCTAGACTGTTTTGGTGACAAATGAGTACTCTGTGGATTCAGCTGATAATTAAACCATGTTGCCAAATGCCAAAAGACAATATATATAGGCAATAAACTAATATGATCTGCACACAGTGAACTACATATACATTTGGCCTATCTGTTTTTACTCTGGGTGGCCTTCCTGACACAATCATATTCATTTATCAAGGCTTGGGACTGGCACAAAAGGCATACTGACATTTCTTAGGTGTAATGAGTTTAATTAAATCGGAATATTATTATTAGGTACTTCTACGATGAATATTAATAAAGTAATTAATTAATTACTGCCCAAAACCTTTTCTAGACAGTTACATATCATGAAGACGCTGAACTGGATTGAGGTTGGTACTTCTATGATTAATGACAATTAAATAATTAACTAATTAATGCCCTGTCACACTTTTATTGTGCAAATAATCCAGTGATCCAGGCTAGTGTATATTTAATGTACATAGGCATTTTGGATTGAAAATGGGAAGTCAGGTATATTTGACAGCCTCTAACTTGCACATACTTTGCCCGATTAGGCTCAAACCTGAAACACCTAATTACCCCCGGCCCTCACACCCCCACATCTGACCAATATGATGACAGTTACCGCTGTGGCACCCTCTATAGACTGAATTTTACCAAATTTGGCAAAATATTCTTCACAAACATCCAGACAAATCAAAAAAGTCAAATAGACCCTTCCAATGTTTGTCATGGTTTGGGGGGCGGGGCCTCTTCATTGCTTGTTAACAATATAAAAACCCTTAGAAATCACATAATGTCTGATTAAGGTGCCTGTTGATGCCAGTTGTGACAGACGTATGGGGCCATTTCGCCAATATACACCTTGCTGTCAGGGACGACAGTACAGGCCTAGCTCATGTCTTGGGGCTCTGCTGTGGTAAAAATAAAGATCAGCGTAGGCCTTTATTTTGAAGGGCATTCATCTGTGATATACAACAGATGATAGAAGCATAAGGAATTGCTGTAACGAAAACACTTGAACAATTTATTATTTCACATTTATCAAACAGTGGTGACAGGCTGTGAAAAGGTTTAATTAAACAAGAAGAGAGAAGATCATTAAAAGTAAATAAATTAGGATCTATCTTGTTAAAAAAATCTGCTGATGATGAAAAACAGGACTTACTGTACAAGTCCCAGTCAATGGCTACAAACTTTAAAAACTTTCATCAATGCATTATTTAGCTTGTCTACTGCCCTACTATTTACTTCCTTTTTTAAATAAATAAAAGTAAAGTTAAGGTCAAATTTATTGTCCCTGTAGAGAAATTAGTCCTCTGCATTGACCCATCCATCAATATAGAAGCAGTGGGCGACCACAGTGCAGCACCCAGGGACCCTTCTCCAGATCTGCGTCATGATCTTGGTCAAGACCTAGACCCTTCCCAGATCTGAGCCAGGATCTTGGTCAGGAACTACAGACCTTTCTCCAGATCTGAGCCAGGATCTTGGTCAGAACCTAGACCCTTCACCAGATCTGAGCCAGGATCTTGGCCAGGACTAACACTTTATGTATATTTGTTTTTTGTCATGTGTCGATGGAATGTCTCTGAGCTCTGAATGGTGTGTAAAAGGAAGACGTATGCTTTTGAAAAAACACGTTTGGAATGTATTTTGTTGAGAGAGTTTAGAGCAATATTTTGAGATAATGTTTTGTTCCTTGGATGACAAGTTTCAGAAATTGTGAGTCAACTAAAATCATCATAACTTTAAAAAACTTTATTTTGAGTAATATTTTGATATTCTACTTTTTACCATATTGCCACCCCTAATTATATCGGCGAAACGACAATATTATGGAATCATGTTGGTGCGTGTCCAAATCCACAGATCCTAGCTGTGAACGCGATAACTCAAAAACGAATTGACAATTAAATAATTAACAAATTAATGTTTTGATGCCCATTTAATGAGCCAATAATCCTGCTGAACATAAACAAAATCTCATAAATTTTGGCACATTTATCCGGGCAATTGTATACTTAATGTACATAGGCAAATTACAGAGGTCAAATAAAGAATGCCTCTATAGCGCCCCCATGTTTATGACCCCTATGGGACTCTGGACACACTTTGGTAGAGAGCAATGAAACTTGGTACAGAGATTCTCCACAGTGTACCCAACATAAAATATTATTATGCCCCTGCCCTACAACAAAGTCGGACAGTTTGGATTGAAATTGGGAGGTCAGGTATATTTGACAGCCTCTAACTTGCACATACTTTGCCCAATTAGGTTCAAACCTGAAATACCTAATTCCCCAATATAGCACATTAATTGTAGTGCCAACTGCCTAATTATATTGGCGAAATGACAATATTATGGAATCATGTTGGTCCGCGTCCACAGATTATATGTGTGAACACGATAACTCAAAAACTCTAAAACAAAATGCCGGATCAGTTTCAACTTTTGCACACAGGTACATATCAT